>JAVTVY010025498.1:0-114430 GCA_036873755.1 Hanleya hanleyi
ATCATGGGTAAATTCAAGATTGCGGTCATGTGGGGTACCAGAAAAGTGATGTTTTCGTCATATTTCTTCAAAATTTCTGCTTTTCCGCCGTGAAAAGTGGGCAAAAACTGTTTTATTTCACATCATATTAATATTTACTAATTTATCATGCAGAGAAATTGCAGAAATAAAAAATTCGGAAAATCTGACCGAAAATTCGAGCAAGAAATGTCGTTTTTGGAAATGACTTCCCTGTGACGTCATCAAAGCGGCCATCTTTGATTTTTATTTTTACATTTTCTGGTAGAGCTTGACCCAGGGGTAAGTTTCATCAGCCCCTCGCTCAAGGGTTAAAAAAAATAAATAGGGGGTGGGGGGGGTCGATTGGCAACCAAGCCTGGACAGGTCCCAAACAGTCCAGGTCAGATAGGGTTAATTATTCCTATATTTATTGCTTTGATATTAGTATCTGCTAGGATATCAATGCTGTTAGTGTCGTACACATATAGAATATCGATTACGATCGCGGATACTATTTATACAGGTTAGGGAGAGCTCTCTAAAGTGGAGGTAAAAAGGTCGTTTTGCTCAATAAATCAGTTCACATGATGAACACGGCAAATTCTACTTGCGGCGCACATATAAATTGTCATCTATCTAATTTGCATGATAATAGGACATATCTGTCACGCGGTTGGAGCAACATTGGCTGGCCATTCAAATGGCAAATTAATGTTGGGACATGGAACAATAGATAAATTAATCTCGTAGTGTTTTGAAGTATTGGTAAAGAATTAACCAAAAGTTATTGAGCAAAAATGACCTTTTTCACCTCCATTTTAGAAAACTGTTATAGAGGATGGCTGACTGCTGAGTGACTGATCCGACGATTATATCTCATATCTCTTATTTTGTTTTCAGCTGACATGGGCAGACTTGTACTTTGGTGTATACATGGAGAATTTTGAATCTCGAGCGAACCCAGAATTCGGTGCCTTGCTGGAAAAACATCCGAAAATAAAAGAAAATCTAGCCAGAATCCGCAGTCTTCCCAAGATAGCAGACTGGATAAAAAATCGACCTGTGAATCCATATTAAGTTTGCGACTTAAAAGTTGCACTTCACGTTTGGACGAAGATGCAGAGATCTAATTGTTGTGGGAGGGTGCAAGAGAGAGAAATATAGCATCTGATAATTTTCAGATTATAGGACTTTCACATCCATTCTCTTCTCCTTTGTTCGGTGCAGCAGTACATTCGCGACAGTGCGCAGGACACTCTTGATTTGATTGGCTGATTTAAAAATAAATCCACAGTTTTATACGTTCGCTTCGCAATCTATACAGAACGCAGATTATACGTGTACATGGATACGTGGTTTTCTCTCAATTTTCCTTTGTGATTGTGCACGAGTCGGGTAGATCTGGTAACACAACCCATTCGCGACTGCTCGGCCTATTCCGTCGAAGTCATATAGTACCTCGCGCATTAATGATGTAAAGATTTTGCGCCGCTCCGATGTAAATCGTGATCCGCCGCACGTGAGGCACACCCCATGCTATAGGATGTGTTTCCGTTCACATAGTTCTCGTATTTTTCCCTTATCAGAAGATAAATATATACAAATGAAATGGATATTCCCTTGATTCTACCCCCGAAGGATCTCTTCCAAATTGAAGTTTCTCGTCTTAAGCTGATCTCCATGGTAACGGGAGTCATACAGCTGTCATGCGCTGTTTGGAGTTTCGGCGTGATACTGTGGATGCCAATATGGATTCCTAGCAATGCGAGTCGAGATACTAATGTCCTACATTATCCGAGACCGTGCCGAGCGAACACGACCCTGTCCAGTTGGTTACCTGCGTTTTCGTACACCGAACAGCGCATGTCAGCTGAACGACTATCGTCTAGGCTACAAGCACTGCCCGCAATTGAAATTATCGTTAACACGCTCTCAGAGTTGAGATTACTCCGCCATTACAAACCGCCTCCTATATCACTGTAATAACGTACACTGGTTTCACTGCTAGCATAGTGTGTGATGCAATGGATGCTAACGGTGTAGGGGTGACATCTTCCCAGACGATCGTGTGTCGACTGTATAGCACTGTCGCTGGACGCAAATCAAACGCCGTGTTCAAATTAATTGTTCCAGATATGCTAAAGTTACATGTTGTTATGGCAGGCTTTCTGTCATTTCAGGTTATTTAGCGAATAAAACAATGAGCCTGCGGTTTGTCACTCCCTAGTCTCTTCCACCTACATCGCGGTACTGTTTGGAAGGTCCCATTTTCAATCTAATCATCAGTTTCGCCAGTAAACTCTTTCGGTCAGTCCCAGAGACCACGTCTTACATTCTTCGGAACTGTGCTAGTGCATTCGACTGAGATCTGGGGTGTATTGGACCCCTGTTATGAGGATGTACCGTACAGAGGAAATGGGTTGTGTGTAATCTGCCTAATGTCGCAGGCAGGGGCGCTGTGCAATTCTTAGGCTGACCATAGCGGCATCCTTATGCAGATCCCAGGTTAACCCTTCCATGTCTGGGGGGGGGGGGCAAAATTGACCCCCTACCAAACTTTCTGCGCTATCTCCGGGACGACAAAAAATTGAGAGATGACACTCAGTGACTTTATAGTTCATCATATTGGGGTCATTTTGAGCCTATTTGCATAACTCCCCGAGCAGAGGATCATGGGCAAATTCAAAATGGCGTCCACTTGGGGTACCAGAAAAATCATGTTTCGTCCTATTTCTTCAAAATTCCTGCTTTTCCGCGATGAAAAGTGGGCAAAAACTATTTTATTCCACATCACATTAATATTTAATAATTTATCATGCAGTTTTTGCGGAGAAATTACATAAATGATAAATTCGAAAAATCTGACCGAAAAATCGACCAAAAATGTCGCTTTTGAAAATGACGTCACTGCGACGTCATGAAAGCGGCCATCTTGGGCTTTTTTTTACATTTTCTAGTAGAGCTTGACCCAGGGGTATAGTGTGGTAAGTATCAGCCCCCAGCTCAAGAAATAAGAACAATAATTAGGAGGCGGGGGGGGGCATTTCGGCCCCCCCCCCCAGGCCGGAACAGGTCCCAAAAAGCCCAGACCAGATAGGGTTAAATGAACAAAAAAATATATATGGAATTATTGGATATATATAATAGAAAGGCAGACGAGAGGCAGGTGCTCAACAAACTTCTGTATACTTTGGTAACGCGAAAAAATAAAAGTAAATAATTTGCAAAAACGTAGTACTGCATGATTTTTCGAAAAACTACGAGATGGTGAATATTAAAAAATTATTATGTGGATATTAAAAAATTAATGTCTTGCGAAATAACTGGATGTGAAATGACACATAACGTACATACCTGTATCCGCACACTTCTCTGTACTCTAGTTCGTGTTTGCTATTTCTCGTCAGGACTTTGTAGATAGTCTCACTTATTTGATAGTCTCGGTGTTCAAGAAAATCGATCAGCGGTAGCTTAATGTCAGTAGTCCATAAAACTTTCTTCAGTTCTACTACGTACAATTGGAGTTGCTTGAATTTCTCACTGATAACGTCTATGTTAAGTTGGACAGCACTATATCAGGGCATATCGGTATTCCCATGGGTACTTAACTGCATCGCTTTTAGCAGATCTATATCTGTTCTATTACGATTATGACTATGCAGAAATTATAAAACAAATGTGACCATTTCAAATCTTGTTCCGTCTCATTCACCAAACGCTATTTAGATGATCCTTTGCTTTTGATAATCCTTATATAGGCGATACCGTGAAGGATAAAACTCCACCACGGGATTTGAAGGAAACCACCGTCAGTCCATGTGGGACATCACCTTTAGGCTTAATTTAAGTTTAATAAAACTTGAGGCCGAGGACAAGCCGACCGGTTTGTTTGGGGTGTTAGCCCGGTATTATATAAAAGCTATTGAACGAGGAATTGGGGAGCACGCCAAAATTTGGACCGTTCTATTTCCATTTCGGCGTGAAAAACAGACCGTGTACGCGATGCAACTCTTTCAGCGTTGGACCTTCCCCATGTCCAAAAACGACCGGTCCGTATGGAACGTTACCTGCAGTTGGACTGGTCCTTTCTGGACGTGGTCATTATTGGACAGTTCTAGGTTCATACTCCATGTAAGAATCACGAAGAGAGAACCGTACGGAGTCGCGTCACGAGAAACACCCGACTATCATCCGATATATTGTCGTGATCAGAACCAAAAAAAAACGCATGAATAGGGAAAATAAACAAAATATATATCGTTGATTACACATATACAGCAAAATATTTTATTGAAATGGATCGGAATTCTCGCACTCAAATGGATTAACTTGTATGAATATAGTCACGGTGAGTCGGGGATCTCGCGACGGGAGAAAGACGTCTTTCGCTTGAATATAGAATAAAGAGAACCTTGGAAAACTCGGCTCAAGAGTACTTTCCGTCTCAAAACATAAATGCCAAGGTGCAAAAGATGTATGGGACAAATTAAACGCAACATTGAAAGGATGGTAGAAAACTATGCCGGAGAACTGACAAGAAGACTTGTGACCCCATAGCCAAATATACTGAAGGCATATTTCTAAAAATAATATAAGAACTAAAACTGATCTTTGTAATGATTTGTATCCCAGGCACGTTCTATTGCGTCCGGGCATGCGGACATCTGTAATGACATGATCACAAGGCCCGAAATCGGCTAAATCGGTATTAGAAATATTTCAGAGCCATGATGGAATAGCCCTATCGAGTCCTCTGTTGGAATATGATTAACTGTTCGACCGCCAGATAGGAAAAACGGCCCAAACGATGGAATTTTTATAGAGTGAAAGTTCGTATTTAAACAAATACCTGTGACGCCCGACGCCGACCAAGCCATTCATTCCCCACAATGTTCACAAGTCACAAAACTACAATCACAAGATACATACGTAGATGCTGTTGGCTTCTCTGTCCAACCCTTTGACAAGAACAGTCACCGTATCTGTATTTTGGAAGACTCCAGTACAGCAACTACCAGGGATGCCCTTTTCCAACAGAAAGCTAAAATCCACATCCGAAAATGGAAGAGGGAATTTTAGCACGGATAAGCTGTATCCGACAACACCTGATATATGTCGAAGCTAATCGTAAACATATAACATAGCATTCGACAGTAAGTTTATGTCAAACTGCCCACTGATCAATTTCCTGTGTATAGTCCCTGATAACGTAGGAAGCATGGAAAGCATCAAGTGACCAACAACTAGATTTTCAGGTCACTCGAAAGCTTCCATGATGTCCATGTATGGCGTTACAATATCGGAATCCATATCAAGTCGTGTCACTTTGGATGGGAAACTAGTTTGAATTGAAGAAATTTATAACCAGGAGTCGGCTATCTGTAAGCAAATCTATCCATGACAGAATCTTTCATAATGGTTCAAGAACCTCCACAGCAGGGTTCTATACAGAACCAAAAATGGTCCCCCAGTGCCTCCTTTCAAAGAACTATACAACTAACAGTGGAGCCTTTTTACCTATAGACGTAAGGCAGTGTAACAATAAGGGGATACTTAGACGATGATACAACGGATCTGAAGTATCTATTGTCTACGAGTTGAGGTTAAACAGTTCAAATAAAGTTAAATGTATTGAGAACAAAATAGAACATGTGTTGAATGGCTTCATTCAAACTCCCGACAGAGTGCACTTCAAAATAACATGTGGTTAATGGCGTTCCTCAAACTCCCGACAGAGGGCACTCCAAACTACAGATCGGAACATGGCCTAAGAAAACTGATGGCACAGATATGTATAGCAGTATTAGCGATTTTTGCTACATGTTGACTAGAATTCTATTAAAATTTGATGTTAAAGTATTGCAGCGGAGTTGCTGGTGTGGGCAGTTTTTAGAAGTTAGTAATATCCGGTTCTCCTCTTGAGAAGTTCTGCCACTTGCTAATGTCACGGGGAAGCGCATAAATTTAAAACATTTTTGTGGGATTAATGTGATCAGGATTGAATGAAACCCGGTCTCTGTCAGATTTATTAACACGTTTCATTTTTCAGTCCTTCACATTGCTAATGTCAAATATCTGAGATTTAATCCATTGAATTCCGTTCTACACCTTCGAAGGCTTTTTCGAAATTCATTAGAAAAATGATACCTTCTATCTTATTCTCTCCTGTAAAAGATATGCCACACGCTGAATGGAACATTTTAAAAACGGTTCTATAAAGAAGCTTCGCAACTGGGTTCTACCAAAAAGGGTGCCTCTCAGCGCCTCATAGTAAAAAATAATTTGAAGGCACTTTCACATCCGGAGGTAACGAGATGATTATGAAACAGATCTGAAACAGTCCTCTATTTTCTATTAGAGTCAGTACTCATATAGAACGTGTATCAACAGTAGAATTCATATTCCTTTCTTCCATCCTTGCGAGCCATTGTATGGATCGATCTGTTACGATAGATACACTGGCTTGGTTAGATACCCATGCCAGCTCTGGATATAACTAGGTCAAGAGGATTCCTCTAAATCAAACCAATCCGTGAACGCGCTAAGCTAGCTGATTACGCCAGTCCGCTGCGATGTATGAGATATGACCGTTTTGGATTTCACTGCTGGCCAAACTACTTTGATGTCGGGCTGAAATCGACCTCGGAAGTCAAAGCAAAAACCGCAGGCTTCTGATACCGACATGCTAATTCAAAACAAGCCCTGTGATGAAATGTACGAGATTGTATGATAGAGGCATCGACTCGAGAACTCATTCGAATCATCAAAACTGTCCAGGTAAACCCTCTGCGATGATTTAGGATTTACCTGGACTTGTGAAAATGCCTTTCGTCGTGACATTTCTGACTGCGTCTATTCAGCATAGTACATAAAAAAGAAGTCCCTGGTGGAGCTGTGAATTTTCCGATTGGGGTTCTGTCATATGGCACCCGTTGTAGTCCTTTTCTTTTTGCAGCTGGCATGGACAGACATGCTTCACGGTGTATGCCAATCTAGGTAAACCAAGATGGTAAATCAGGGGAATACCATCTAGACGTAACGCTATGAAAACGTCGTGCGAAATGTTCGACGATATTCTGCGAGATCCCATAATAGGCCAATCACGACCATTTCTGACTTTTCTCTCTGACAATGATTGACGTTTACTTCACGGAGATCAACATCTTCGCGCGGCACAATCTTTTGATATTTTCTGCCCCCTAACAAAGCCAGACTTTTCGGCGGGAGTAAACTCTTTCATCTTCACGGACACTGTCTGGAAATGATGCCTTATTCGGATACTGTTTCCCGATAATGTTTATATATTACTCCACGTGCTACGGTATGTAATTACTGTGGGCGTGATTTCAACGAGCTAGCCACCTGATTGTCTAACAATAGTAGTTTCAGATTCGCATGGAATTTATATAGGGTTGAATTCAGATATAATATTCCGCTATATTATATCTGAGTTTACGGAGATTGGGTGTATGCATGCAGAAATTTGAGAGTGGGTAGAGGCAGAATATAGTGCCCTGGAGAATCCATCGAAGGTTAACGAGCAGGCAACCACAAATCGCAGTCTTCCCATAATAGCAGCGTCGATTCAAAGTCGACGTGATAACATCTTTTGAAGTTTTGGGAAACAAAACGAGTTTGCTCTGTGAATGTGATCTTGCAGTGAAAAACAGTAACAACAATAACTGTTAACTTGGACAATCGCAGTTTGTCGTACGTTAGACAGTACGATTTCCATATAGTTTCATCCGTTTCATATAGTTAGGTTTGCTCCTTGCGATCATCACCCATTCTCACATTTCAAGTTAGCTATGTACACATGTATACGAGTATCCGATAACGACAATGCGGCAACGACAATACGGCAACGGCAAAAAAATTTATCGTAGGAAAATGAATTGGTCCGTACACATGAATGCGTAACGATTACGACAGTGCGATAAGACTGCGGCAATGCGATACGATTATCTGTCTATTATTGGAATCGGGTCTGGAGCGATTTTTTGCTGTTGTCGGACATAAGTCGTGCGGTTTTATGATATGGTAGAGTCGTCATCGTCCATTGCGGTCATCTTCGCTTTCCCAAGTCTAACACTACACGTGTTGCCTTGGCTGAACGGAACATATTATCTGATCAGAATACAGGTCTGGTGATGTCATAGCGCTATAAATATTCCGTGGTCCATATTAGGAGAAGTGCAATGTATGACTTCTTTAATATTCAAATTTGATTGGCTATTCGAAGGAAATTAACATCAATACACCCACCACTTGCCATATTTGGAGATCACATGGGCAGACATCAAAGAAAATCCTCGCTGCACAGTGTTGACAAGCTCCTATCTTGATTGGCTATATGACATCACGTGCGTTTCCCGGTCTGAACAGTTTACTCTGTTCGTTAAGTCAAGGTAAATGACGGAACGTCAGTGTAGTATTTAAGTTGAAAATGTGAAGATGATTGCGGTAAGAAATGTTCTCATGTCGCATCCGCTTTTATACTTATAGCCGTAGTCATGTGTACACCAAAAACGCATTACCGTTGTCGTTGCCGTTGCCGTATTGTCGTTGCGTATTGTCGTTGCCGCATTGTCGTTATCGGATAATCGTATGCATGTGTACGTAGCTTAACACTACACTAACCTTCCGTCATCTACCTTGACCTAATGAATTGGGTAAATTGTTCAAACCGTAAACGCACGTGATATCATATAGCCAATCAAGATAAGGGCTTGTCCACACCGTGCAGCGATTTTTTCTTTGATGTCTGTCTGTGTGATTTCCAAATATGGCAAGTGGTGGTGGTATGGATGTTCATTTCCTTCGAATAGCCAATCAAGTTTGAATTTTAAAGAGGTCATACACTGCGCTTCTCTTAATATTGACCACGGAATATTTATAAAACTATGACATCACCAAACCGTATTCTGATCAGAAAATGTGTTCTGTTCAGCCAAGCCAACACGTGTGGTGTTTGACTTGGATATGCCAATATGTCATCACCGGGATCACTGTTAGTCTTGTGATGTTTTTAGAAATATACAGTCACTTAATTTGTGGGGTCATATGCCCGTCATTACGATGGCATCGTTTTCCACCACCCTTTATATGTTGCGTTTAATAATTCCAGTGTAATGTTGTACCAGGTTTTCTTTGTCATAACTGTTTAACCTGTTCTCGCAAAAAACGATCAAATTGCCTCCAGAAGAGAAGTACAGTGTGTCCCATTTTTTAGCGTTGATGAACCGCTTATTTCAAACGGCATGCTCTTCAAGAATGGATTGTATATTTCTCTATCGATCGGCGCTGTCCCAAGAGAGGAAACGAAAAAAAAAACCCACTGAATATCCATTGAATCTCTGAATGTCGAAATGTGCATACATGTAAAGTACTCTGCATCTTCGGAAAGTTCTGAACGACTTGTTGATGAGTTCACCGAGAACCTACCAAAGTCGGATACACCACATGAAACTAACGGCGATAATTTAGCTTTTATTCTTAAGTGTATATTACTTGTAGAAGAAAATCAATTACGCATGAAATCTGTAGTTCCCCAACTTATCCGCCCGAATATATTAATATATATTCACACAAATGTGAAAGCTGATTATGTATACTGAAACTAGCTAATACGCTGAGTTTTGAAATAACGGGTTGGTAAATTTATCGGCTAAATTTCGTCCAAAAACTTGAAGAACAAATGTTGGCCTAATTGTCGGCTGATGTCATCGGAATAAGCCATTATCTCTCGCCGTGCATATCGACTCGGCAATAAGACATGAAGTCTTTATCCATAAGAGGGTGAAAGATAAAATCTCCATTCGTGAACTGTAATCTGTTCCACAGAACTGATTGCAGTTGGCTTCTGTCAAGTTGTTCGAAACTGAAAGCTGGAGATGGAGTAGGATACTCTTTCTTTGGGAATGGACATTGTATCTTTAGATGAGTAAATGGCCCCAGGTCAGGGGCAATACAAAGTTCCAAAATAAGATACTTTCACTACAAGAAATTGTTCAATTAGCATCAAGTACAATAATTTATTGTATACTCAGAAAAATTCCAAGGCACTGTGTCTATTGATTCTCGAGTAACAGGGCCGTAAACTAGTGCATTTGCAAAATAGTTGATTCCGAGGTGAAAACAATTCCGATTGTTCTCTGTAAACACATGAAGATAAACGATAACCAGAACCAGATTTGGTCTGCAACTACATATTGGAACAGCGAGTATGCTGTATCAAGCTGGTTCTGGTTATCGTTTATGTTCATATGTTTATAGAATGAAATATAAAGTGTTTTTTTGCCTCAAAATTGGCGACTTTGCACGAATGCACTAATTCACGGCCCTGTTATTCGAGAATGATGAGACTCAGTGCCTTGAAACGTTTCTGAGTACACAATATAATATTGTTATTCTTCATGCCAACTGAACCAATTTCTTGTATACGGAAAATTTTATTTTTGGCACTTCTATCCCACCTGTTCTGGGGCCATTTGCCCATCTAAACAGACCTGGTCCTTTAAGGTGAAACAGTTTCCCGATGGCTTTCACCAAATTTCCGGAAATGGGTACTTTCCACTTAAATAGTTTATCACATTTTTGGCTTATGAGATAATTCACTTGCTCCCAGAAATCGCAGTGAAGAGCCTCCTTGTGAATAGTTAGTTAGAAATAATGTTCCAAAATTGTATATCAGCAAATGAGATACATTGGAAAGATTCATCTTTGCATGTACTAAATGTACATAGACGGTCTTTCTGGGAATTCTGATTTATCTGTCCAAGTAAATGTGGGATGAAGGAACTGGTGGATTTGGAATTAGATGTAATACTACAATGAGTTTGATATTTAAACGGCGTTCATTGAATCACATGGAATAGAAATTCCAGAGTTAAAGGAAAAGTAACACCACCGTAAAAATATAGAGAGAAGAATAATCCTGTTGAAAACTCCCAATACTTTCATATCAACATATATTTTTGCATAGCAGGTTGTCTTACGTGACGGAGGATTACTTAAAATACGATTATCTCTAGTAATCGGACTTGTACATTCGGCGACGTGCAGAAGGCTGATTCCAAGGTAATATCATTTATTAAGAATGCATGTATCTCTCATCTGCTGACACATCAGAGCGTGACTATATACGGTCCTTGTAAGATAGGTCTTCTCCTGCCTAAGGTTGGACAACTCTCGTCATCAAACCTCCATTATCGTTCTCCAATCTGTCGATAACCTGGAACAGAGAAAACCAGCTTTCTGACTACCATACCAGTGCTTAGTAACACTTGCTAGATCCTGTCTTAAATGTGACGACTTTAACCCTATCTGGCCTGGGCTTTTTGGGACCTGTTGCGGCATGATGGAGGGGGGGGGGGAGGTGGCCGAAATGACCCCCCTACATGTAACTGCTTTTCTTACTCCTTGAGCTAGGGGACTGAAACTTACCACATTTTATCCTTGGGTCAAGCTGTGCCAGAAAATGTAAAAAATCCAAGATGGCCGATTTGATGACGTCACAGTCACGTCTTTTTCAAAAACGACATTCTTTGGTAGATTTTTCAAATTTTTTATTTATGCAATTTCTCCACGAAAACTGCATGATAAATTAGTAAATATTAATGTGATGTGAAATAAAATAGCTTTTGCCCACTTTCCATCGCGGAAAAGCAGAAATTTTGAAGAAATATGACAAAAAACATCACTTTTCTAGTATCCTACGTGGCCGCCATCTTGATTTTTTCCATGATCCTTTACTTGGGGGGTTATGCAAATAGGCTCAAAATGACTCCTATATGATAAACTATAAAGTCACGAAGTTTCAGCTCTTCACAAACTTGTAAAACAGGGATATCATCAAGCGCCTCCACTCGAAGTTTCTCAAATTTGGCGATACATATTGCATGCTGATAGCAAAATACGAGCGTAACGTGCAAGATCTATGGCGTTACGTTTCGTAACTCGTGCCTAATTCCGCTTAACCCGGGGCTGGGCTAGGGCCGTATGAACTTCAAGGAAAATTTCAAGGTCCTCCTGTTTATATGAACAGTCGCAATCCAAGCGTCACGCAAATACATCATACTCTAGATAACGACTTTACAACGTATAACATATGGACTAAGAATACTGATCAGCGATACGGATTTGATTATTTTGGCTCATCATGATGTCTTACTGACAATATTGAAAACTGTTGACCGCTTCTCTCTTGAAGGAAATTAGCCTAGTTGTTTGTATACTATGATTCATCCTTTCAATTTGGTGCTAATTTTATTATATGAATTGGGACTTTTTATTATGGACGCGCAAATTATTTAGACGGCGGCTGAATAGTGAATGACGGACTAGACGCTTGTATATTACACTTTCTTATCCCATTGTTCCAAATTTTGAAAACGGTACTTTATAATTTTTTAAACTTTGCATCTCTATTTTTCTAATTCCGGTCTTGTTTTGAAGTTGCGTGAAATACACGAAATATTTTATGTCAAAATAAAACCCTGAACTCAATAAAATGAGTACTTTGGAGGAATAAAAAGTAATGAGACCAACTACAAATGTTCTATATGTATTTTAAGCTGGCTAGCAAATTTGAACCTGTCGGGTAAAAAATTGGAGTGATAAATGGTACACAGATGAGAAATCGCCGAATCATCACCTTTCGAAATATACGTAGCAGTCATTTATAGATTGAGCGATTTTAATTTCATCAAGCAAAATCCAAAGAGTTAAAAAAGTCGAATACTCATGCAGAGTGCCTTGGCTGTATTACTCTGATATACTGGATCATACTTGCGAAGGCATGACCACTAAATTCGGTATGTGACGATACTTAATTCTAAATCGTGAGACTCGAGGAGTTGTAACTCTCTTAGTGAACCCATGGGTCTGCATTTGAGAAAGACAATATAGGTCCCAAAAATGTTTTGTCCCCGATACGATCCTTCATTCAACAGTTTAAAAGACACATTGATTGGCAGTGTGAATGGATGGCGATTCGATGGAATTGCTTTCCCAAAGCAGAAACCTGTTGTGTCACACTGAGAAGTTAGTCTTCTCAAAACATCAGACCATAAACAGGTTAGGGTCAACCCATACCTTCCCATACAAGCGTTTTTTAACGAATATTTCATAATTCCGGTAGTGAAACTAACCTTTTTGACGAAAAAATATCCGTATAATGCCTCTTCAAATCCTGAGATAGTTAGAATTATATAATATGCAAAACATTTCCTAAAAATTCACTTTTAGCTAAAAAGTGACTGTGTGGATTCTGGTAAAAGTTACATTTTTATTTCCATTTTCTCACATGGAATGCTTGCAACTACTGACCAAACTATGCGTTTAAGAATGTCATCATCGGCAAAATTGTTTTGTAGAAGTTATTCACAAAATCATTTTTTCTGCCGAACTGTGAGATTTTTAATTTAACCAAATTTCTGAAAGTACAATCCTGAAATGAAGTTTATTATTTGACGAATATTTTCATGTTACTGGTTAATTATTGGTAGCTTGTTTTCAAAGAAAATACACCGAGAAAGTAGCAAAACTTGCTCGTTTAAGTTTTTTTCGAAATAAATTAATTTATACAAAACCCTGAATGTAAACTCGTCAATGTTTGTTTAAGAGATGCGAATAGATATTAGTGTCATATTACAACTATCATTTTATCATTAAAAGAGTAACCGATCGTGGTATTATCAAATATTGATATGCCGAACTGTGATGGTTGGTCCTAACCTGATAAAGACTACTTCTACGACCACAATCACAACGCATTCAATCCCTGAATATATACATGTAGATGCGATCTTAATAAATTAATATCCTATCAACGCTCCCCAATCGTACATACATAAGATCGCTATATAGGATCTTACGTATTTCAATCGAATTTGGTGTTCTGAGCGCCCATACCATGAATATTTAATAGCATAACGACATCATGGTCGCCTCTGGACTAATCCACTTGCAGTCGGGAGGGGAGATTGGGTCACCAGGTCCGTTTACCTCAATGTTTACACCAAAGACCAGTCCATGTATATGCCACGTATTATGGTGCCATAATGTCGGGCCCGCGTCAACATGAAAAGACACCCCGCCAGCGCGCCATCTATTTCCCACCTTTTCATACATGTCTTAAACATCCAC
Organism: Hanleya hanleyi; assembly: GCA_036873755.1. Taxonomy (NCBI): domain Eukaryota; kingdom Metazoa; phylum Mollusca; class Polyplacophora; order Lepidopleurida; family Hanleyidae; genus Hanleya; species Hanleya hanleyi. The sequence goes on from JAVTVY010025498.1 coordinate 14,149, forward strand.
AATAGCTACACTGTTTCTTTGTTTACCAAATTTAATACATATTTGCTTTCAATGGGGCGATGACATATTGGCCTGTAATACATGTTCTGCCAGAGACGAATGATTCGGGCATAACTGGGATATGAGTATATTTTCATATTTTATCACAGGGCATATACGCATGTTTCTATACAATAAATAGTGACAAGTGTACCAAAGTGTATATTTGGGAAACCACTAATTAGCGTGAACCAGTGCACGAATCCACTGGAAACAGCACAATACTCACGTATTGGAGAGAGGGGATTTCCCTGAATTTATTCAGTTGGTTAATTTACTACAGTTTTTTTCAAAATTCATATTTACTATACATCATTGGAGAGGAGTTGGTGTGGACAGTCGTGAGACAACGCATTAACTGTTGCGCATATGCAATCCTTACCGAACAAAAGAAAACTGCCCCAGGAAAACCACGGAGAAAATTATTTTTATAATTCTTAATAATATTAACCTTCTACAGTCTCAGCCACAATGATTGGTGTATTGTAAACATAATTAAAACTTCAACAGAACATGTTCTGGCGAATCAGATTGTTTTGTCCTCGACGGATCATGAATCGTCGAGAGAAATACTCGAGAATCAATCTGAATTTGCCAGAAATACATTGTTCTGTATTGGCATTTTTGCACTATATAGGTAATTATAAGAAAAATAACGAAAAAACCTTCTCAACTTTCTACATCATTATATTCCGACTGCAGTTTCGAACGTAATGTTCTTTTCAAGGAATACTGTTTTCAAATGACAGACTGGTATATATACAAATACAGGGCACAACGGTCGCTAGACGACGTGCCTGGCTTAAGCAAGCAGTGACTTGATAACATGCTGACATTAATAGAAACAGTTGGTCACAATAAACATGAAAAGAGAGATTAAAAGGGATAATTCAAACGAGTACAATACATGCAGTAAAGAATAATCAAAATCAAACATAATTGGTTTCGAAGCAGAGGTGGGTCTTTTCAGGATATGACATGCTTCAACAGTTTGATAAATACGTACATGTATTGCATGAAATCTAATTTCACAAAGCTGTTAAACAAACAAAATAACAAATATATTCAAGGTCTATGTGATCCGTTTAATTCGGAACCATACCTTTCTATAAACATCGTTTCTTTAACATCCAATAAGGCTTGATTCTCATTTAGTACTTTGTAAAAAGGGAAAACTTTAAAAGAAGGGGTCAAATGTATGGCACACTGTCTGATGTGTCGGCTGACAGGGAGATGACAATGGTTTTCATTATTAATCTGTTGCCTGTGAACAGTTAATCTAGATCTTAAATCTGTGGTTTGACCGATATACTGTTTTCCACAGCCCTGACAAATCAGTGCGTATACAACATATTTACTGTCACATGACATGTTGAATTTAACCTCAAACACAGAATTTGTGTCATTGAATTTAATGCTAGGTCCTTCTAGTATATGGATGCATGCGCCACATTTCGATCGGTTACATTTCGCGACCCGTGCATCTAACTGGCTTTCCGAAAAACGAGCTTTTGTAAGAATATTCTTAAGATTTGGGGCTTGTCTCTTGCTATTAATAAAAGAAAAAATGAATTGTTAACAATATCTTTCATTTTAGCACTATTGTTTAGAATAGGTAACGTGTTTAGCACTATCGGGAAAATGTTATTATTATTCGGGTTGTGTGTAGTGACGAGAGGTATAACATTTCTGTTTGTGGCTTTAGCAGATGACTGACGAAGTTCGCTTACGGGCTGGGCAGATGCCTTCCTTAATCCCTTATCAATAAGGCCCTCTGGGTAACCTCGAGAGATTAAAGAGGTTTTCAGCTCAGTTAGCCGTAGCACCCGAATACTGCGATCTAACACGATAGTGCAGATTCGGCGTGCCAAAGTGTAGGGAATATTTTCTCTGGTGTGTCTGGTAATTATATATACAGTAAAATACCATAGTATAATATAGCTAAACATCACAGTACACTTCGGCGAAATACCATATAATATTCTATAAGAAAATACTGCGGTATATTTTAGTGAAATACTATAGTATTTTATAGTAAAATATAATAGAAAAAAACATAGTAAACTGTACCTGTCTACTATAGTACACTTTATCGAAACAACATAGTATTTTACGGCATTATGATGAAATTCGATATTTTTGGGGAAATTGTTGTAGCCGTCCACAATGGTTTAGTATAGTATCACATCGTATTGCATCTTCTCTGGCCAAGTCGACGAACATCATGTTGCTCTGTACATCGCCTTGGCATACTTCTCTAGTAATGTTGGAACGTGAATCCTCATTGATGAGTGAGATGTAGAGACGGCTTGCTGCGTCCAATCGGAACGCGCGTGACGTAGCAGTTGGCTTCTCAAGATGGCGACCCCACTAAGAACGAGCTGTGTCGAATGTGCGGGGAAATTCTGCCGAAAAAAAGACAGGAGAAGCATTTTCACGGCCACTTTCGGTGTTTCTGATCAATTGAATCAGATTTTGGGAAGCGCTGCAAGGTCGAACGTTAACGAATCGCCTTACGTGTGTGATTTGACTGGAAATTGAAGGGGAACAACTCCTGGAGCCAAAAGTCGCTCATCGTTAAAACTTCCACTACGTGGCGCAGAACAGTATTCCTCTGCCACCAGCCAAGAATGTCCAGGCAGCGTAGAGAGCTTTGCGATGTAGTTGACTTGGCTGGTGAAGATCATCATATTATAGCTGAGTGCTGCAGTAGTAATACTCCTAGCAATAGTTGGAGATTTGCATACATGTATACCTTGTCCCTGAAAGTATCCGCGGGATCACGGACCTATTCGGCAACTGAGGCAGCGACGCTAAAATATCCTGAGCATGACACTATTCGAATACAGAAGATTCTAAGACGTAGCCTTGCAGCAGACGTGAATTGCAAGAAGCGATACATGGTTTCGCCTTTGCCAGCAATATATGATATCACGTATAAGCATTTTTTCATATAGACCAGTTGTTATTTTTTAAACGAAAAACTGATTACAAACACAGTGTTGCTGTGGCATATAGCATGAACAGTGAAGAATCATAGTTTGATAAACAGAAATTGAAATAAAAACAAAAACGAATAATAAAAACAAACTTATGTTTGTCGGTCATATCCTGCAGCGCTGTATCTGCATTACAATAAATCGGAAACCGAAAAATATGTAGTGTACTGATGCGTTAGGATCATACCACAAAAATTGTGGTTTTAGTGAAATAGTTTTAGTTATATACTGGTAGTAGAATAGCGTGTATGGCAACTCACTCTTGTGTGTATGCAGTTTACATTTATCAGTGTTTATATATGAAAAACCCTCCAGTTAGGCAATTCATGAATGTACTTAGTGGCGTTTTTAAATCTTGACAGGACATGCCTGAGTAAATATCATTTGCACCATCTTCTATTATATATCTCAATGGGCGCCATTGTTTCTTTTTAAAGTTACTCTCGTAAATCATGAACATACAGAGAATATACAGGGTAAGTAAACACATTTGCGCATACCAGAAGATATTCATCATCGGGGAGATCCCCTTGGCCACATTCCAAGTCGTGTTGCTCTCTGTGTCCAGAGGAACACACGATATTCGGGACGTCCCGATCGGAAATCGATCACTCATTATAGGTTTGGGGACTGCGAACAAATTTCCCATTATAGTAATTCCCAGGCGTGCAACAACGGAAAAGCCGAATTACTTGCGCGGATCCACACGGTTTATAAAATGAATATCGCTATCACAAATTGTAATTTGAGTCGAATTTATTAAACAACGCTTTGTGAGGGAATTGTCAGTCTTAGAACTACAAGCAGCCAGAGGATGCTAAGTCCGCCGCCGAAATGGCAGCAAAATTTTTTAGCATTGTTGGTCTCGGGGGATATACATGAGGGAGGCAACTGCTACTTCATAGGCGCTGGATGCGGAAGGGTCTTTCTGCCTTCCCAAGTTTTAAAATCAAGTCAGAACGGTTGACTGAACGTTGATTGCTTCTGTAATATAGTTTCCATGCAGTGAAGCATGGAAATTATGTAACCGAGAAGCAACCCCAAGTGACATCTCAAGGCATATTATCTGCACACCAAATTTTACGAGAAGCGGAATGCATCCTCAACCTATTGTCCAGAAACCAAATTTTAAATTGCAAGTGGGCAAAACGCAATCCCAAGCATCATCTCATGACATGGTACAAGGGAAGAATCTGAAGAGGAGTCTTCAAGTTATTGCCCGGAAACCAAATTTAGATTTGTTGGCACAAGTGTGCAAAACACAATCCCAAGTGACATCTTATGGCATATGAATACCAAATTTGAGAAGAATCTGATGAGCAGTTGTCAAATTATTGCCAGAAACAAATTACAGATTTTTCCACCAGGTGTCGCCACCAGTATGCAGAAGCAGACGAAATACAATCCCAAGGGGACATATCATGGCATGGTATCTGAATACCAAATTGGAGAAAAATCCGATGAGCGAAATCAAATTTAGATTTGACACGAGGTGGTGCTACCTGCAGGCGCAAGTGGGCGGAACCCAAACCCAAGCGACATCATGTGTCATGGTATATTCATACCAAATTTAAGAAGAATCTTTAAGTTATTACCTGAAAACAAATCTGATATTTCGCTACCATGTGCATGGCACCACATGTAAGTACAAGTGAGCGAAAGGCAATCCCACGCAACATCTCCTGGCATGATACATGCATGCTAAATTTGAGGAGATTCCGATGAGCAGTTCTCAAGTTAATGGCTGAAAACAAATTTTGATTTTAACACCAGGTGGCCCCAATCTAATTAAAATTAAGTCCTATCTGCTCCCCATTTGGATAATGTCGCTTGTAGGATCTAACATGCTTGCGGTGACTCGCGTGTTAAGCAATCCCGAGAACGCTTCATAGTGCTTTGAAGGGAATATTGATGACAAAGAATTTTTGGTTGGCTCAGCGAAATTAGCCGGTTCGCTGGCGGGGTGTCTCTTCATGTTGCCGCGGTCCCGACATTGTGGCACCATAATACGGGGAAACTATAGTGAACCTATCTCCCCTCCCCGACTGCTGTCCAGATGCGACCATGGTGTCATAATGCTATTAAATATCCATGGTATTGGCTCTCAGAACACCAAATTCAATTGAAATACGTAAGATCCTATATAGCGACATCTACGATCGGGGAGCATTGATGGGATATTAATTTATTAAGATTGAGGTGGGCCCACCTATAGGTGTAAGTGGGCGAAACGCAATCTCAAGCGACATCTTAGATCATGGTATTACCCGGAGACAAATTTGGGATTTTGCCTCCTGGTGGCGCCACCTATAAGTGGAAGTGAGTGAAAGGCAATCCCATACAATATCTTCTGGCATGGTACATGCATGCTAATTGTGAGAAGAATCCGATGAGCATGCCGTTCTCAAGCTATGGGCCAAAAACAAATTTCAGATTTTGTCATCAGGTGGCGTCACCTTCTAAGCAGAAGTGGATAACACAATCCCATGCAACATCTCATGGCAAGGTACAATGTATATGCATGCCTAATTTGAGAAGAACTCGAAGAGCAGTTCTCAAGTTATTGCCCGGAAACCAAATTTCGAGCGACATTTCAAAGCCTTTCAAAGTTATTGCTTGCAGCACAAAAGAACGGAAAGAATCCTAGTGGCGCCATCTACAGGCAGATCTTTCTGAATCGACATCTTGTCATAAGGAATGCATATGCCAAATATTGAAGAAACTAGATACAGTCGATCGAATACGATCGAGAATGTATCCCTTTTGCATCTTTAGTAAAGGAAACATTCATTATTTGTGAAGAAAGTAAAAACGTAAAACTTAGGGAAAACTTCATTAACACGGCCTTGAGAGAAGGTACTCACATACCAAATTTAAAAGAATCCATTCAGGTCCAACAGTTACTGTCCGAAAATGTAATTTTACCTTGGCCCACAGGTAGCGCCATATAGGCAGATAGGCATAAAAAATAATACCCACCTATGTCTTGAGGCAAGATCCCTTCACATTGGAAATAGAAAATGTTGACTTAACCTACAGGTGGCGCCACCTATGAGCAGATCGACAAGAAAAACAATTCCATGCGAAACCTTCAATTAATGTACATGTATACCAAACTTGGAAAGAATTCATTCAAGTTTTAAAAAGTTATTGTCCGGAAACATAATTTTAAATTTGCCCCCAGGTGGCGCCACCTATATGTGGGTCGGCACGAAAAACAATGCCTAACGAGAAATTGAGGCGAGGTACCCACACACCAAATTTTGAACGAATCGGTTCATCTTTTTGAAAGTTATTGTCTGGAAACTTTTAATTTGGCTTTCAGTACCCCTATACATGAATCAACATGAAAAACATTCTCAAGCCAGATCTTGCGGCAAGGTACCCACACACCAAATTTTGAAAGAATCCTTAAGGTTTTCAAAAGTTATTGTCTGGAGATGCAATTTTAACTTGGCCCCAGTTGGCGCCACCCAAATGCGGATTGGCACGAAAAACAATTCCAAGCAAGATCTATAGGCAAGGGACACACTTACCAGATACAAAAAATTGAAACCTTTTGGGGTTGCAATTCATTGAGGGGTCGCGGAATTATCCCAATATTGCAGACAACACACAGATTTCAACTTCTGCCAAGATAAGTTGAAGATGTATATGCTCAAACACAATATATGAGGGTCGGGCGCGGGATAGTTTGAGAGATAGAGGGTGCGTCTCGGCGCCCTGGGGGTGGGGGAAATGCATGCTCTCCTTGAGGATAGTGGTAGGTGTGCTGACATGAAAGCCATAGAAAGTTCCCTGTACATTAAACAACCACATTGACAACTGCATGCCATTATCTGTCAGTCTGAAAACCCACAAGGTCGATTTCAATTCAGGAAATTGATCATATGCACAGTGTGCACTCAAACTTTTGGAACTCAGTTGTAATTAATATAATAAGTTACATGTGTGGACACAAATGGTTCGTGCAGAAGCTTTATGGTAAATCATATGATGTGAAATACAATTATTTGATAGAAAAATAGAAGGAAATGTTGTGCTTCATTTAAGATGACACGAAATTCAAAAAAAAACCAGAGGATCGGTATTATACATCTGAAATAATATGGTTCATGCAAAAGCTTTAGGATAAATCATATGATGTGGAATACAATTATTTGTTATCAAAATTGAAAGAAATGTGGTGCTTCATTTAAGATGACACGAAATTAAAAAACAGGGGTTCCGTAATGCGGGAAAATTATTTCATATTATACTTCTGAAATAAAATATGGTTCATGCAAAAGCAAATTTTATCCCAGGGCATATACGTATGTTTCTACACAATAAATAGTGAAAAGTGTACCAAGTGTATATTTGGGAAACCACTAACTAGCGTGAACCAGTGCACGAATCCACTCGAAACAGCACAATACTCACGAATTGGAGAGAGCAAAACGCCTGTCGGGTCTATCCGAGTCGATAGGCGAACGAAAATGGCGTTTTCATATATATATTTTGGTGTTTTTGTAGGGGATTCCCCTGAATTTATTCAGTTGGTTAATTTACTACAATCTTTTCAAAATCCTATATTTACTATACATCACTGGAGAGCAGTTGGTGTGGACAGTGGTGAGACAACGCATTAACTGTTGCTCATATGCAATCCTTACCGAACAAAAGAAAACTGCCCCAGGGAAACCACGGAGAAAATTATTTTTATAATTCTTAATAATATTAACCTTCTACAGTCTCAGCTACAACGATTGGTGTATTGTAAACATAATTGAAACTTCAACAGAACAAGTTCTGGCGAATCAGATTGTTTTGTCCTCGACGGATCATGAATCGTCGAAAGAAATACTCGAGAATCAATCTGAATTTGCCAGAAATACATTGTTCTGTATTGGCATTTTTGCATTATATAGGTAATTATATATACAGTAAAATACCATAGTACACTTCGGCGAAATACCATATAATATTCTATAAGAAAATACTGCGGTACATTTTAGTGAAATACTATAGTATTTTATAGTAAAATATAATAGAAATAACATAGTAAACTGTACCAGTCTACTATAGTACACTTGATTGAAACAATATAGTATTTTACGGCATTATGATGAAATTCGATATTTTGGGGGAAATTGTTGTAGCCGTCCACAATGGTTTAGTATAGTATCACATCGTATTGCATCTTCTCTGGCCAAGTCGACGAATATCACGTTGCTCTGTACATCGCCTTGGCATACTTCTCTAGTAATGTTGGAACGTGAATCCTCATTGATGAGTGAGATGTAGTGACGGCTTGGAGCATCCAATCAGAATGCGCGTTACGTAGCAGTTGGCTTCCCAAGATGGCGGCCCCCTCTAAGAACGAGCTGTATCGAATGTGCGGGGAAATTCTGCCGAAATAAAAAGACAGGAGAAGCATTTTCACGGCCACTTTCGGTGTTTCTGGTCAATTGAATCAGATTTTGGGAAGCGCTGCAAGGTCGAGCGATAACGAATCGCCTTACGTGTGTGATTGACTGGAAATTGAAGGGGAACAACTCCTGGAGCCAAAAATCGCTCATCGTGCGAAATAGGTGGCGCAGAACAGTATTCCTCTGCCACCAGCCAAGAATGTCAAGGCAGCGTAGAGAGCTTTGCGATGTAGTTGACTTGGCTGGTGAAGATCATCACATTGTAGCTGAGTGCTGCAGTAGTAATACTCCTAGCAATAGTTGGAGATTTGCATACATGTATACCTCGTCCCTGAAAGTATCCGCGGGATCACGAACCTATTCGGCAACTGAGGCAGCGACGCTAAAATATCTTAGGCGTGACACTATTCGAAGACACAAATATTATACCGGAAGTACAAATACCAAATTGGTGAAATATATAAGAGATTGAAACAATAAACGACGTCTGACGACTGAAAATAAACCATATGATTCCACAGGAAAGCCCCCCCCCCCAGGCACCTCACCGTCAGACTAGAATACAGAGGATTCTAAGACGTAGCCTTGCAGCAGACGTGAATTGCAAGAAGCGATACATGGTTTCGCCTTTGCCAGCAATATATGATATCACGTATAAGCATTTTTTCATATAGACAAATTGTTATTTTTTAAACGAAAAACTGATTACAAACACAGTGTTGCTGTAGCATATTGCATGAACAGTGAAGAATCATAGTTTGATAAACAGAAGTTGAAATAAAAACAAAAACGAATAAATAAAAACAAAATTATGTTTGTCGTTCATATCCTGCAGCGCTGTATCTGCGTTACAATAAATCGGAAACCGAAAAATATGTAGTGTACTGATGCGTTAGGAGCATACCACAAAAAATGTGGTTTTGGTGAAATAGTTTGTGATATACTGGTAGTAGAATAGCGTGTATGGTAACTCACTCTTGTGTGTATGCAGTTTACATTTATCAGTGTTTATATATGAAAAACCCTCCAGTTAGGCAATTCATAAATGCACTTAGTGGCGTTTTTAAATCTTGACAGGACATGCCTGAGTAAATATCATTTGCACCATCTTCTAATATATATCTCAATGGGCGCCATTGTTTCTTTTTAAAGTTACTCTCGTAAATCACGAACATACAATATACAGGGTAAGTAAACACATTTACGCATACCAGAAGATATCCGTCATCGGGGGGATCCCCATGGCCACATTCCAAGTCGTGTTGCTCTCTGTGTCCAGAGGAACACACGATATTCGGGACGTCCCGACTGGAAGTCGATAACTCATTATAGGTTTGGAGACTGCGAACAAATTTCCCATTATATTAATTTCCAGGTGTGCAACGCTGGAAAAGTCGAATTACTTGCGTAGGTCCACACGGTTTATAAAATGAACATCGCTATCACAATGCGTAATTTGAGTCGAACTTATTAAATAACGCTTTGTGAGGGAATTGTCACTTTTAGAACTAAAAGTACTCCCTCCCACTAGTGCGAATAGACACGCTACATGTGATATAGTTACAGTGAATTCCACGCAGCATGCCACAGATATGGCGCTTTATACAGATCCAGGTATATATATATTCCGCTGAATATCCCCAGGAGTTGCGATTGAGAAACATCTGTCACCTGACATCTTGAAGCCTGAAGCCAGCACAATGCATGGACATTCCAAACTTATATGTCACAAGTTAATTATAGTCCTTTATTGACATTTTCACATGTGAAAAGAGCACGAAATGCAATGTTAGTTCAGCGAAATGAGCATACAACCCGGTCTATTATTCAGCTGTGCCTCTTTTCGGAAGCTGGTCGCGGTTTCTGAGTAAAACTCACAATACTCGCATCTTTATAAAATCATAATCGCAATAAATTTAGTCCATGTGTCGTAGATTTAACCTGAAAGGCTGCCAAGCTGAATATTAATACTGGCAATAATAATTTGTGGGCTATTTTATTCGGTTGTTCGACGAATTTAGATATAAAGAACTACCGTTATTGACATATGTACTAAATCAAGTAATAGTTTTACCGACAAGATAATTTCATGAATACACCTTCAATAACGAATGAACTGAAACTAAACAATGACGTGTATACCAATCTAGGTGAAGCAAGCTGGTAAATCAGGGGAATACCATCTAGACGTAACGCTGTGAAAACTTCGTGCGAAATGTTCGCGATGACAATTTCTGATTTTTCTCTCTGAAAATGGTCGACGTTTAGTTCACGCAGATTAACATTTTCGTACGGAACAATATTTTGATATCTTCTACCCCCTGAGAAAGCTAGACTTTTTGGCGGGAGTAAACTCTTTTATATTTACGCTGTCTGGAAATGATGCCATATTTCGATATTGTTTCCCGGTAGTGTTTATGTATTAGTGCACGTGCTATCGTGTGTAATTACTGTGGGCGTGATTTTGAAATTGTTTCACCAATCTAGCCACCTGATTGGCTAACAAATGTAGTTTCAAATTCGCGCGGGATTTATATTGCGCTGAATTCAGATATAATATTCCGTGATATTATATAGTATAGAGTTAACTAGTGAGATTGCGTGTATACTAGGTCTGTTTTGTTTACAGTGAGCGAAGATCGTGCATGTACATGTGATTCAAGCAACACTGAAATTAGAAACTATATAATACTCTTCTTGAGTAAGTTTCTTCCATTAGTCTCAGTCAGTTCTTCGCAAGCCAATTCATCACAACTATGTAACTTGTAACTACGATGGCAATAATGAGGTCGCCCAGGCTTCAACATCAATTATAGCTATCCAGGTGATCTGACAGCTGGAATACTCGGTTTCTGTGTGATAAGTATGGTGGTCTATTTGGACCAAGTTTGCGTCGCGTGGCGACTTTTAGAAACTTTAGAAACTCGTCACCCTCCTAGCGCCGGAGACATTTTCGGCGAGTGGCGACTTTCTGCTATCATTTAACTCGCCACGCGACGCAAAACCGCGGCGAGTTTGGTTCTGTCTATTAACATTGAAAAAGTCGCCAGTCACCACGCGCCGAAAAAACATCAGCGCGCGGCGAGTGGCGAGTTTTGAACTATCGAATTTTCCAGGATTTATCTTTACTGCGCATGCCTAGGGAGCATCAATCGACGAGACACAAAGTTGGACCAAATAAATCACCATGCTTATCACACAGGAACCGGGTCTCCGGCGCGGGGATGAGTCGCGAGTCGCGAGTCTCTTTGCAGTCACTGTCAGTTTGCGGGGAGGAAAAGGTTTGTATTTTACAGCATGTTTCGAACAAAATATTCCTATAATTGATGCTCCCCAGGCATGCGCACTTGAGAAAAAGTCCTGAGAATTCCAGAAGTCAAAAGTCGCCAGTCGCCGCGCGCCGTGGTTCGTCCAGCGAGTGGCGCGCGGCGAGTTTTTCCAGGTTAACAGATAGTGCCAAAGTCGCCGCGGTTTACGGCGAGTGGCGAGTGACGGGTTTTTACATGCTAGAAAAGAGAGGAGAAAGTCGCCAGTCCCAACGCGCCGGAGTGTCCACGGCGCGTGGCGAGTGGCGAGTTTCTGAAAGTTTCTGAACACCATACTGTATAGACGATCTCCTAGCATCGGATAATCCCTGTATAAGCGACGTTGTGAAGGATAAATACCCGCCTTCACTGGATTTGGAGAAAATTACTGATAGCCCATATAGAACATCATATCTGGGCCTATAACTTTACAAGTATGATCAGGGCTTTCTCTCACTTCAATTAAGAGAGACGATTACAAATTTGATATAGCAATATTCCAGATGCTTGTAATCGTAACTTTTTTCTCATTCCGATTAACCCGTGCCTAGGAATCTTTCTAATATCATGTGTTTTACATCGCCAAGGTGTTCAAATGAACAGTCATAATCAAAGCGTGACTGAGATACATACTCTGACTGAGATACATACTCTGACTGAGATACATACTCTGACTGAGATACATACTCTGACTGAGATACATACTCTGACTGAGACACATACTCTGACTGAGATATATACTCTGACTGAGATACATACTCTGACTGAGATACATACTCTGACTGAGATACATACTCTGACTGAGATACATACTCTGGAAAACAACTTGGAAATTTCATTTGGATAAAGTTATATTGGTAAATGATAATGATTTTATGTACAGAACGTCATCACGTCTCGCTGATATCATTAAAAACTGTTTACTGCTTCTCTCTTGTAAGAAACTATATTGTGTTTTTATTATTTTAATAGTTCTAACTCTCATAAATAGGTATCTCGATTCTTTATAAACGACGTCCTGAATACTGAATGTCGGACCTGACGCTTGCTATGGTAAAACACAGAAACAAAAATTAAATCGAACGTTCTATTTTCTATTCTTTATTGTCCGACTCGTGAATGAAAACGAAAGTTCGTTAAGCGTTACATGTATCGTTTTTTACGTGACTTATAATATGATCAAAACAATAGGGTGTGGTATCGTATGGGTATATACATAGATTGGTTAGTTAGAGGGATACCTGAAACTTGGTCGCATTCTGCAGCCTCAACTGAACATCAACATTTCCAACTATTTCCCGGTGATCACACCGCAGTGACCTTGACCTTTTGATCTCAGAATGAACGGGGTTCTTTCTAGTCAGATGGCTAATGCATATCAAAATGTTGGTACCAGTCTATAAGCGGGAACCATAATCATTCGACAGAGAGTTGGATATTTGAGGTATCCCAATTGTCACGGATAGGTAGTATACCAGATATATATAATTCCTACATGAGATATAACACAGACATAACAGTACCCATTGATAGTCGGATTATTGGGTCATAGTGACCTTGACCTTTGAACTTTTGACCTGAAAATGAATTGAATTCTTCCTTGAAAGGTATACTCGGATTTTGGTAACCTGTAACTGAGAATACTGTACAATCACTGAACAATGCTTCAATTAAATGTGTATCGAATGTGACTTATTCAATCTAAGTTATCGTTTGTAGTAAATTTTCTTATTAACAACTGCCTTGTATTACATTCACATTGTTTACACGAGCCTCACCCTCTCCCACCCTCACTCTCCCACCTCCCCCAAAACCGATGGCCTCGTAAATCACACACCAAAGCACACTCCCGTTTCCTGTGTCCTTCGTGGAGCCCCAACTGTTACAGACTCGGCCTCTGATACGATCCCAGGCCCCCCCATGTTCCCTGTCACTTTCCCTGTCACTATAAGTGACATGTTCGAAGTTTTCTCTGTTTTAGGTCAGTCTTTCTGAATTGATCTCTATCCTGACGATCGGTCGTCCAAACACCTTCCAGGGGTCAATGTGCGTTCGGTGCTCTTTTCGAATTTTCTTTTTCTCTTACTTGATCGTTACCTAAATCAGCCGATTTGCTGATATCTGCAAATGATTTTAAATCTCTAATAGAGATACCTGTATCTGATATCAGTAAATCATTTCATGATCTCAGCAAATGAAAACCAACATACATGTAGTAACGGAGATACGAGAGCTTCAGGTTCCAATTCATTCAATTCAGTGACGTCATCATGATCACGGTCAAAGCACGAGTAACGGTTGAACTATATATAAGCAACGGTAAAAATATGATTAATGGTAATATTTGGAGTAACGGTCAAATTTGAAGTAACGGGATGAAGAAGGAGTAGGATCAGTGTGTAGGGAGGAAAACCGATTCATGGTTCAGGACTCCGCCAATCAGAATCCAGAATTCAACCACCATGTTTTTTCACATGATTACGTGGTAAGGAAGTGTCGCCATATTTAGTCACGTGCTACTTTATCAGCTCACCACAGATTCCCACGAACTTGGCCATGGTGTATTTTCTTACATCAACAAAATAGTGGCATTGAAGCCCCGGAATATTAATTATTCAGTTAAATAGTCCGGTAAATGTATGAACATGCTAGCTGTTGATGTTTTTGTCGTTATGGAGCGATTATTTTTTTGAATGATGCAGGTGCAATTTATTAAAAAATTGTCATGAAAAGTCATTCGCTCACTCCTTGGGTGAGAAGACTATCAATGATTTCTTCTTTTTTGCTCGCTTTCATATCACAGGCCGCGAGAAGTTCCGCCAACAAACAGGGGAGAAAGGTGAATACGACATAGCGGAAATGCAATGTTACGCAAAATATGGACATTTGTAACGATTCTTTTTTATTTTTTATTTATAAATGCTATGTCTTCTTTCAGCTACACCAGCAGAAATTGTCAATTTTCCCAGTCTAAATGGTTAACTATTCAGTGCTCTCAGAGACGAATCTATTAAATCCATAAAATTCTCATTCAAATCAATCAATATAGAGGGCACTGAGCAGTTACCTATTCAAGCTGGCGTATCCGGTGTAGTTGAAAGAGGATTTAGCAGTTATAAAAAACGTAAATGGTTACAAATGTCCATCTTTCGCGTAAGGGTGCACAGTTATTCGGTATTCACTTTGCAGTTTTTGACACACAGAATGTCTCCCATTGTTGGTGGGCGGTTCTTCTGGCGGCCTGTGGCATGATCGTGAGCAAATTCATCGATTTCTCACTCATACCTTCAACTGCTCGATTTCTGTGAAAATAACATCGCATGAAGTCACATTATAAAGATTAAAACAACAAAAGCGGACATTATCAATGATACACCCTTTGAAACTGTTTATTTTCGATGTGCGTTTAAAAGTACGTCAAACTGCATAGTTCCAAATTTCACTTATGTGAGTGAGTGAATAGAATTTAACGTCGTTTTCAACAATATTTCAGCTATATCGCGACGAACCAACGCAAGGTTCGTTCCTGCTACTTTAAAAAAGAAATCTTTGAAGCTGCGTGGAACCGAACACCCTCCATCCACCCTATAAAACACTGAGGACAGCGAACAATGCATGGTGCAATAAAGACAAGTGATACTACAGTGCTATACATCACATTATCAAGTTCCTGTTGCTTCTCAGCAAAATGCATTGAAGCAACAGAAACCTGTACCCACCCAACCACCCGCTGAGAGCTCTACTCATATCAAAGTGACATTTGCCGGATTATTTAATTAAATAATGAATATGCCACGATTTTTTTGATTTAAGAAAATACCCCATGGTCATTCTCATGGAAACTGCGTCTTACTGTTTCAGTGCTCTCATAGTCATTCAGACGTGTACTATACATACATGTATCCACATGTACATCTCACATGTGTAGTAAATGTTCAGTGCACATCCCATACGAAAGCTGGTTTTATACGGTTATATACACATGCAGATGAGATTCTGGGATTAGTTAAACCCCTCCATAGTAGGATATACAGATGAAGGAAGCCATACACATATGCAATAAATGTGCAGCGCATCTCGCACATGCGCAATACATTTGCAGTGCACGTCGCCACATGTGTAGTAAATGTGTAGTACGCATGGCGCATGAGAGCTTATTGCATACTTTCATTTAGACATGCATATTATATATTATCGATATTTGACTTCGTTTATCTGCATGTGAAATGATTGTATCAAATAATCTCTCATGTGCGATGTCCACTGCACATTTGTTGCACATTCATAGCACGTGTTCCGTGTGCACTGTACATTTACTGATTTGATACACACGTATGGAATTATATGAAGGTTTTCTTTCGAAGTAGTCATATCCCCTTACTTCTTTAGGTGTACACATGGATACATATTTGTATAAGACACGTGTGCATGACTATGTTGATGGATATAGAGTGAGAAAAAATTTATTTATGACATATCTTTCTCTATGGGTTAAACTATCACGTTGCTAAATATAGCGACACTTATTACAAATAATCACGTGATAGAACATGGTGGTCGTATACATGTACACGAAGGCTCTGATTGGACGAGTCCTTAAACCAGAATCGGTTTTCCTCCACACACCCTTTCTTACTTCTTCTCCTGTTTGTTACTTCAAATTTGGACCGTTATTCCAAATCTGACCGTCACCCATATTTTGACCGTCGCTCACCTTTTGACCGTTAATCATATGTTGATCGTGATCATTATGACTTCACTGATCCTGAATCTGAACAGACCCTGAACCTGCTCATACTCATTTGGCCCAAAACTCTCCTTTCTCCACTACTCATCGTAACCGCCGGGAGATAATCTCGCAATTAGCTGAATTTACCTCAACCTATCCACAATAATGGGTAGATACTTCATTTAGGAAGCCATTGTCTGAGTCTTTGTGCAGCTGAAAAGGCTGAAGTCTAGACATATTGTTGTTCCCAGACTTGGCTATTGTATTCATTGTCTCGTGATTCTTACATGGAGTATGAACCCAATAATGAGATCTGTCCTGGCATAGCAAAATACAACCGGAGTTAAAGCATTCACCAAAAGTGAAGCTGATTTCACTCTATAGCATGTAAAATTGTCAACTATATATTCTCAAATCGTTGCTGAATGTGCAGCTTTTTGATCAGAAGAAATCCACAGATTGGACAATGGGCAAGGTTTTTTAGACATGTCTTTTTAAAATAATCTGTTATGTCACATGTATGCATAAGTACGTCTATAAAACTTTGTAGTGGTTTATGACAACACGGGTATATATACATGATGTGTCCATTTATATACGAATATGAATTTTGTCTTTGGATTATGGACGCGGAAATTCTTTAATAGACGACGCTTGAATTTTAAATCCTCCGTATACCAGTCTTAATGTGAGTTGCGAGAGAGGCACTCCTATGAAGTTATATGTTTGTTCTTTAGTCGCCAGACGTCGTCAATTTTTTTCGCCTCTTACATATATGACCAACTAAAATTATAGGAATTAACGAACAATTGGACAGTACGGAGATGGATCGTCAATGGCTTCCAAGAGGGACGATTTACTGTCAATGGTTTAATTCAGCGATTTATGGTAGATACTTCATACAGGAAGCTATTGTCGGAGTCTTTGTGTAGCTGAAAAGGCTCAAGTCAAGACCTATTGTTGTCCCAATTCTTGGCTATTGTATGCATTGTCTCGTGATGCTAACACGGAGTATGAACCTGATTTAGCTGCTACAATCCAAAAAAGGCGTCTCGCTCAACACTATCCAGTTAACATAATTACGATTATTTCGTTTTGGTGTTTTCTCAGAATGAAATCAGCAACCACCCGATCGACTCAATCTATGACGTCATTCCTTCAGCAAGGGACAGAACGAACACCTGGCGTGAAATGTACATGCTGTAGGTCAACTTCGCGGCTACAGGAGAGATTTTGAAAGTGCGCTTTTTGTTAGATCAGATCATCGGCCGTTTGAGCTGAACAAAATTTCCTCGTGCAAAGAACGGCAAAATATTAACACCGTACGGCTAGTATGCATTTGGTGATTAGACCACCACGGTGTATATGCGGATACAATCGTTCACACTTTGGTAGAGCTGGTCTGTAGCTAGATAATAGTTGCTCCACTGGATGCAAGTTTGTTTGCACAGTAATTGACTGTTACAGCGAATGTGTGCGAGACAGTGCGATGTTGTCTCGAGACAGTGTGCCATTGCCTCGAGACCGTGGGCTATCACAAATTCCAGAACGTCATGTGATCGAGTTCCAACCAATCAGGATGAACAGATCTGGGGTTTGAGGTATAATAATAAAAGTTGTCTGTACTAGTCGTCAGTGATAAAACACTTGGTGACCATGCCAACAGGTCTTTAGCTCGGTCACTTCCATTCTGTGAGAATCAATCTCTTTCTCAATTCCACATGTTATGGTGCAAATCTGAGAAAGTTAACACTAAACTATATAATGTGCTAGCAACATTATCGTATGGTTTGACCTTGTAAAAGAGGTCAAGGTCTTCTGTGTTCAATATGATTCTGCTATATGAGCATATGCAAATGTAGTGAGGATTTGATAGGATAGCTCTTATCCGCCAAGAGACGTGCTAACAAAGGATCTACTTTTATCGTATAATTTGACGTTGAGTATTATAGACCGGCGGTCGGCCATCTTCCAGCGCTAGCTTCATATATGGTATGAATTGGAAAAAGCTATAATTCGTTAGGAGATATTATATCCACATTAAATCTACTTTTACCATATAATTTACTTGAGTTTTAATTTGTAATTTGACAAAACCACGTCGGTCATGGATTTGATTCTGGTCCATTGCCCTCTGTAACTGTTGTATGATTTTGGAGAGACTGGTTTGGACCTTCAAGAGCTGTTGCAGTAAACATTGACGAGCAGACAGACGGACGATATTCGGCCAGTCTTGGCCGAACGGTAAACACGATGATCTGTGGTAAAAATTATGTTATGTTCCCTTCCTTCGCGACATTTGACAAGTTCATTGACATCTCTGAACAGTTGTCTGTGCTGGGAGTCAGTGATAAAACACTTGGTGTACATGCCAACAGGCCTTTAGCTCTGTCACTTCCATTCTCAGAGAATCAATCTCGTTCTCTAATGTACCGTTTTCTGACTCCAAGCGCTGAATCTTCTGTAAAAGAGAAAAAGAAAGCACAATGTTTTATTCCTGGAAGTTCCGACCAAATGAGAGGTTCCAAAACGTAGAGCAAATAATTTCTGTTTCGATGACACAAAATGTACGGCACAGGACTAGCTTAAGCCAGAGGACGTTGGAGCTCTAAATCGTCGAATGTATGTTCATTAACAATACATCTCATGGGCGTCGCTAGGATTTTTCAAAGGGGGGTCGATTATCATAGCACTTTAGGCGAGGGTCCAGGGGCCGTCTAGGCCCCGGAAGCTCCGGGGTCCTAGATCGCCGGAGATACGTTCTAAGCGTTTTCCCGGAATTAAATCTGAACATAATGTATGCAGATTTAGGGTAATATTATACAGCTCTGAGACCTTAGATGGTCTGAGATTCATTCCACGTCATTTGTCAAATATCAGTATTATATTTTATTCTCTTGTCATCTTGAAAACACAATAATAACGCTTTGGGCCTATATACCTCGTAGGCTAACCCAGTGGCATCGGAAAGTAATTGAAAGTTGGGGACCACTATCACAGCCCAACAGGCGGGGGTCCAGGGGCCGCCTAGGCCCCGGAAGCTCCGGGGTCCTAGATAGCCGGAGATGCGTTCTGAACGTTTTTCCGGAAATAAAACTGATCATACTGCATGCACATTTATGATTCTATTTTCACGATTTTTTTTCGCAATTATAAGCATGCATCGATATTGAAAACATCGCACCTCATGCCTTCATCCATTTGACGTTCTAGTTATATTTAAAACATACAAAACGATGACTTATAGTTCTTGGGAGGGAAACCAATATGCCTACAGATACGATTCATTCACACAAAGATAAAACAAGGAAATCCTCACAGCCCAACAGGCGAGGGTCCACGAGCCGTTTAGGCCCCGGAAGCTCAGAAGTTCCAGATCTCCAGAGACGCGTTCTAAGAGTTTTCCCAGAAATAAATTCGAACGTAATGTATGCAGATTTATGGTTCTATTTTCACGTATGTTTCGCATTTATAAGCACTCATCGATATTGAAAAAATCATACTTCATGCCTGAATCCATTTGACTGTTTAGTTATATTTATCACATAAAAAGAACACATAAAAAACCGATGACCTTTACATGATGAAACATTAGAACCAATATGATAGCGATTCATTTACACAAAGCTAAAATGAGCGATCGTCACAGCCTGACAGGCGAGGGTCCAGGGGCCGCCTAGGCCCCGGAAGCTCCAGGGTCTCCGGTTGCCGGAGATGCGTTTTACCCGTTTTCTCGGAAACAAATCTGAACACAATGTATATAGATTTATGGTTCTATTTTCACATTTGTTTCGCATAAACCCGCATCGATATTGAAGAATATGCCGGACTCCATTTGACTTCCTGGTTTGACACAAACAAAACGGGCCTTTTACACACCACTACACGTCTTGGCACTCTATCTGTAATTTTTATGTTTTTTTTATTTTATGTTTTTATGCTTTTTTTATTTTGTTTTTGTTTTCTCTGTTTTTGTTTTTGTTTTTTGTTTTTTCTTTTGCTTTTTCTTCTGTTTTTTTTTTGGCGCGGCCAAGGGGGGGTCGTTCGCACCGGACGACCCCCCCCCCCTAACGACGCCCCTGCATCTATACCTGTACACACGATATTTCCGACAGAATGTACAACCTTGTGTCAAGCTAGATCGTTTTCACAAGTTCTGTGAAATTCAGATAATGTTACCTCAAAATATATTCATGCTCTTTCATGCAATGACATATGTCAGGTATGAACATGGAATTCGTTAATGGTTTGATAAGAACTGAAAGGCACACTCGCCACATTATTCGAGCTCTGACTAAGCAAAAAATGTGATACGGGCATACTCGACTTGACCTTGTCCTTTGTTCGACCATACAAGGCTCCATGGTTCGACGAATTCGTTGGTCCCATGTAGGGGTTCGACGAATTCGTTGGTCCCATGTAGGTGTGTTTGCCACACTGTAACTTACAGGCTGAACATACAATTTTCAAGTTGTGATTTACACAATTCCCGCGTGTGATAGTGTGCTACAATACATATTATACAAACGAATACCCAGATATATATTTTTTTTGAAGGGCGTACAGCATCTAAACCGAAATAAACCGTGACCGGAATAAGGTTCCCAAGAGTTGATAAGCTCTGAATAAAGTCGATTTCTAATGTATTCAATAGCTACCGGAGAAACCGATCCACAGCAGTTGCCGTGCTATACACGAAATAAGCGTTGAACATCCATGTTGTAAACACTGATAATTTTGTACAGATTGTGCCAGCAGAAACTTGAACCACTCGGCCTTCAGGACATTTAAATTGGACCACGACTTTCGAATGAGCAATTGATTCAAATTGAAAGTTTAACTCAGTTACCGTGAAAAGTTCGTTTGATTAAGTTTTGATAGGCTTCCTGTTCTATGACCAAATACATGTATTAACCATTGGTTACTTCATATGAGCACCCTGTTTGGTTAATTTCGTTTTTGGTTGATTTCATTGGTTAAAACATTACTCACTTTGGTTGATTATCTTTGAATGTTCTGTAAAACCTGTAAATTACCATTCCTGACGATGACGTGAATAAATATACGTCGAAATATTGATCTACAAAATGCTCTCCGCTAATATTTCCGGAGTCTCTCTCCTTCTGTATTATGTCATATGGTTCTTCAGAGTATGGTCTGTTATCAATCATATCATCTGTTACCAATCAGTTTCCATCAGATGACTTGATAGGGCTATTACGTCATCGCTATTAAATATTTCAATATATAATACCGCTCAAGCCGGTGCTTGGGGCAGTATATGGTCATGCATGTCCAGATGTCCGCGTGAACAGCTCAGTAAAAGCGTGGCTGGGATACAAATCATCACAGATCAGTTTTGGTTCTGGTGATGGTTTTAGAAATATGCATTCAGTATATTTGCCTGTATGGTACTCCGGCATCTTTTTTTTTGCCTCCGAGGCTTGCTCACTGTACAAATTATTGTGATTGTAGTTTTGTGACTGGTAAATATGGTGGAGATTGAAGCGCTTGGTCGACGTGGGACCTCACAGTTATTTGTTCTAAATACCAGCTTGCATTCAATAAATACTTTTATACTAGGACTAATAGGACTATTACATGTTGGCTCTGAAATATTTGTATCTAATACCGCTCAAGCCGGTGCACTGGGCCTTGTGGTCATGTCAATCTAATATGTCCACATGAACAGCTACACTCAAAGCGTCAGTACTCCGGCATCATTTTCCGCCACCCTTTTAATGTTGCATTCAACAAAGTTCATCATTTTCGATCAGATGACTTGATAGATTTATTGCATCATTACTCTTAAATATTTGTATCTAATACCGCCCAAGCAGGCGCAAGAGGAGGTGGAGTCCCGCCATTCCATATATCCATGAACACTACAATAAAAGCATGGCATGGAAACAAATCATCTCAGGGATCAGTCTTGCGATGTCTTTTGAAGTATGCAGTCAGTATATAGACTCTATCGCCATTTCAATTATTTGCAACTGGGCAGGGTCGTTGCAGCTTTTCGTGAACTTCCTGTTTGTACCAAGTTTGGTATTAGTGCTAACTGTCAGCACGAAATAGGTCTTTCGATTATTGAAGCGTAAGTTCTTGAACGAGGGCTGGATACTGAATGTCGGATCTGACGCTTGCTATCATCAAGCTCTGTGTGTAAGAAGGTTCGAAGAGTGCGAAAGCACCGGAAAATCATGCTTGAAATTTCACACGATATATATCCAGTCAATGATATTATGTGTGGTGGTTGCAGATAATACAATTGCGCAGGGCAACCTGTAACCATCTGGGTCATCTATACGCAGTAAGACTGACCCTGGGATCGTGTGTATCCATTTTCAACCTACTTTCGGCAACTATATGAGGGAATTCACCGAAATCAGCACCACGTGATGTCGTCAGCCAATCATCTAAGCCCTACCGACGTAACCCTAACGTAACCCGCCATTTTCGAGTCATGTGCTGTCCTACTTGTTCAAAATTACAGATCTACAACATCTCTTGGATGATACGGAATTTATTCATATCTGTATCTTTTGTGAGAAGTAGTATGAAAATCCTGCAATTTATCAGATTTCTGGAGTATGTTCTGCGCCGGATGAAGATCGAACGGTATACGGTAAAGTATCGGATATCGCTCCGCAATAATGGCGACACACGATTCGCAAGCCATCTTATGGATGGTGAAATGTACGCAAATGTTGCGCAAGGCAGACAACTTGTTCGGACAGTCAAAATCAAGGCGTGTCTGAGATGCGGTATACTCTTGATATCCAATTGAATTTCGTTTATATAAGGAAATACTGGTCAGTCATTTGGCTCTAGGACAATCATGATGACTTTCCCGCAGCATTGGAAACTGTTGACCGAATCTCTGCAGGCCATTTCCTTAATCGGAATAAGTAATTCATAGGACAACATAACATGGGTGGTGACAAAACCTATCGGCGTACTGATAGTCATATCACCTCTCCGGTAAATATATACTGTATTTCTAAAATCATCACAAGGAACAAAACTGATCTCTGTGATGATTTGTAATGAAAGTGTCTTGTCCGTCATTCAATATTCAGCCGTCGTCCGTGTATCCCAGGGGCGCCTTTATTGTAGCTCTTCGTGTGGGAATCTCGAATGGCATGACCACATGACCCCTGGCATCGATTTGAGTGGTACCAGATGCAAATATTTAAGAACAATGATGTATTAGCCCTATCAATTCATCTGATCGAAAATGATCTATGTTGATCGTTGGAACAAATATCTGTGAGGCCCGACGCCGATCAAGCGCTTCGTTCTCCATTAGCTTTACCAGTCACTACACTACAATCACAATGATTTGTACAGAGGGCAAGCCTCCGGCCCGATACGTCCATCATTAGCGTTTTAGCATATACAGAAAAAAAATTAAGCGCAAAATACCAGTGGTGGTAAACATGTCCGCGCACTGACAAGAAGACATATGAACTCATAGGCAAATATACTGACTGCATATTTCTAAAATCTTCATAAGAACCAAAACTGATCCCTGTGGTGATTTGTATCACGTACACGCTTTTATTGTAGTGGTTCATGTGGACATCATGAAGGACATGAACACACGGCGTCTAGCCTGCTAGAACCGGTTTGAGCAGCATTAGATAGAAATACGTAATAGCCCTATCAAGTCATCTGATGGAAACTGATTAACCATGTGACTTTTAGGTAGATACTTCATGTAGGGAGCTATTGTGTGAGTCTCTTTGTCGCTGAAAAGGCACATGTCTAGACATATTGTTGTCCCCAGACTTGGTTATTGTATGCATTGTCTCGTGATGCTTATATGGAGTATGAACCGACTTTTAGATAGAAGAAACGGCACAAAAGGGGGAGTTTTTATTCAAAATAGATATATCTGTGAGATCCGACGCCGACCAAGCGTTTCAATCTCCACCATGCCTGTTTACCAGTCACAACAACACAATCACAATGAACTGTACAAAGGGCAAGCCTCGGGGGCGGAACGTCCATGCATAATCTCACCATGTACAGGTAACATTTAAACGCAACATTTCAAGGGTAGTGGAAAACCACGCCGGCATACCGACATCACTCTGAACTCCAGAGTTCATGCAATTTGTTCTGATAAACAGATTGTTCAAATGACCTATATATACTTTCTTTTAGTTTTTTACGGCCCATTATAATAAAGGAATATAAGCTGTATCATTTTGAGTTTGTCCGTTGATAGACAATTTTATGTTTCCTTTTATTCTGCAGCGGATTATGTTTTCCTCAGTGCCTCCCATCACCGGATATGTGGTACCACACCGTCACCCTGTTCCAAAGAATCGCCATTTGTTGTTTTTGATAAAGTCATCATAATATTCATTCAAGTTAACGTGCTGCGAATTCTTCCATGCAGCTAATCTTGAAAAGCGAGGTTACGGTCAAGGTTGTTTACCTGTTGTAAAATCTTTTCTTCCTTCTTCCGCTTTTCTCTGTCTTTTCTTGCCCAATCTCTGTTTAACTTCCTTCTCTTATGTTGCCGATATATTTCTTCGCCTGTTAGTTTCTGCAAGATAACCAGGACTGGGATATATATAAAAGAAAATGGGGCAGTGTACTTTTATCAAGAAAGCCTATTCATTACAGTGGCCTTGGACAAAATTACAAAGGAAACAAAACGCCTAGCTCTTGATTTGTCGAAAACTTTCTCATAAATAAGTTAATCCACAATCTTCTTCTTAATTTAGTTATTTATTTATATATTTATTTGTCATATTTACAGCCAAGTAAATATTTACATCAGTGCCGATGCTCTGTTCTCCCGGAGTCTGCTGGTAGAAATAATAATTGTATAACAATTTTAAATTCTAAAAAAAAACAAATCTTTCGAGCAACCAGAGACAGGTTCAAGTAATAAAATAAGTTTCGTCACCCTGCATTCTTTGCTTACCTAGATATTGTCTGGTTCAAGAAATATTTGACAGACAGACATGGTCCCAAAGATACCCCTGGGCCTATAAGGGTGATATTTGGCACTAAATACAATCTTTTTCCAAAGTGTCATTTAAAACTACATACAATCTTCTCCCTTTCATATAGAGAAAGCTAAGATCCTGATGGCGTTTAATGAACAGTCACAACCAGATAGTATATACCTTTGAGCAACATTTCATCGGGGCCTTCGATCAGTATTCTCAATTGTCAGAGTTTCTAACCTCCTAAACAGCAACAGATATACAATCTGATGCCGAGAGAATCTGCTTCTATTGCTTTGCAGTCTTCAATATCCTGACGAGTGCAACGCAGTCCTTCAGGCATGATGCAGCAGCTAGTACCTTGGAGCCATCTCGCTCCCGCGAATCCGTGGTTCTACAACCAATCTAATTAAAATTAAATCCTATCTGCTCCCCATTTGGATGTTGTCGCTTGAAGGATCTAACAGGCTTGCAGTAACTCGAGTGTCACCAATCACGACAACGCTTCATAGTGCTTTGAAGGGAACATTAATGATAGAGAATTTTTACTTGGTTCAGTCGACTTAGACGCCGAGCTGGCGGGGTGTCTTTTCATGTTGCCGCGGTCCCGATATTGTGGCACCATAATACGGTGTAGATATATGGACTGGTCTTTGGTGTAAACATTGGAGTAAACGGATATGGTTGGCGCTAGTAGACAAAATTTCACAAATAGCCCTCGGGTTAATTCGATTTAATCCTAGAGCCAAATCGGCCAATTGTAATACATTTTCTAAACCCCGGATTATATTCATTTAGTTATCGGAGTAAATGATTTAGCCCTCGGGTTGATTTGATCCAGTCCTGGACTGAATTATTTAACCCGCGGACTAGACAATTTAATCCGCGGACTAGATGATTTAGCCCGCGGACTAAATGCATTTGACCCTAGGACTAATTCGATTCATTTAGGTCTAAATTGACCAATTATAATACATTTCCTAAACCTCGGGTTATATACATTTAGCTCTCGTACTAAACGATGTAGCCCCCGGGCTTTAATATTTAACCTTCGAAGTGATTGACTCAACCCTCGGACTGAATGATTTAACCCGCGGACTAGATGATTTAACCCGCGGACTAGATGATTTAGCACGGGGGCTGAATTATTCAGCCCGAGGTCTGGATTGTCCAATCAATTGTATGTTTCTAGACCGCATATTTCACAAGCCTGGAGTTAGGCAAATTAACAACCCTACACCAGTATTCCCGTTAATCTTGGCTTGTAGTGCCATGGGAATTCTGCCCAATTCTGCCCGTGCAGCAGCATTACATGCCTTTTTGTTCACCCCAAGAGTAAACTTGCACGACTTGGTATGAACGCTTTCAATTGGAACATTCATGAATATCTCAACAGCCCAAATTTCGGAATTATGTAAAAGAATTGATTTGACCACGCTATCAAAAATCTTTGTGTACATGTAGTGCTGTATAACTACAAGGCCTGGTACATTAAAGCCTATAAGGGAGCAGATTACCGCCGTAAAACCGATGATAGCTTATCCAGTTGCTCGCAATGCAAAGCAAACACAAGCAGGATTTAATCCATAAATTCAGTATGTGTTTACACTTTACTGTTATCCTGTCAAAGTGTTATTACTTGACAACGCGGCAGTCATTTGGGGTCTGAGACTGACAGCCGAACAAATATGCAAGGATCAAAATGAACAAACGCGCCAACTTTATACCACGTGGCCATCTTCTAATCTTGCGCTTGATTAATATGCGGTCTAGAAACGCACAATTGAAACGCACAATCTAGCCCTCGGGCTAAATAATCCAGCCCTCGGACTAAAATCATCTAGTCCGCGGGTTAAATCAATCAGTCCGAGGATTGATTCAATCACTCCTAGGGTTAAATATTCAAGCCCGAGGGCTAAATCGTTCAGTACGAGAGCTAAATATATA
Source organism: Hanleya hanleyi (assembly GCA_036873755.1). Lineage (NCBI taxonomy): Eukaryota > Metazoa > Mollusca > Polyplacophora > Lepidopleurida > Hanleyidae > Hanleya > Hanleya hanleyi. The sequence continues at coordinate 41,548 of JAVTVY010025498.1, forward strand.
TAATCCGAGGTTTAGGAAATGTATCACAATTGGTCAATTTAGCACTAACTAAATCGAATTAGCCCTAGGATTAAATGCTTTTAGTCCGCAGGTTAAATAATCCGATCGAATATTAATTCAGTCAGTCTGAGGGGTTAAATATTCAAGCCCGAGGGCTAAATCGTTCAGTCCCAGAGCTAAATGAATATAAACCGGGGTTTAGGAAATGTTTTACGATTGGTCGATTTAGTCCTAGGATTAAACCGAATTAGCCCTAGGATTAAATCGAATTAGCCCGAGGGCTATTTGTGAAATTTTGTCCACTAGCGCCAACCATAAACGGACACGGTGACCGTATCTGCCCTCCCCGACTGCAGGTTGATTAGTCCAGATGCGACCATGATTTCATAATGCTATTAAATATTCACGGTATGGGCGCGAAAAAAACAAATTCACTTGAAATACGTACATGTAAGATCATTTCTAGAGACATGTACGATTGGAGAGCATTGATAGGATATTAATTTATTAAGATTGGTTCTGCAACATGCATACGATAAAAGCGATCATTTATTTCTTCAATTACCCTGGCTGTGGGAATATAACACAGACAAGCAACACCTTGACTGCCCTAGTCATTAGCGATTGCATGGATCGGAGGTACAAGCAACCCCTTTTCCAACCTATTCTTGATCTGAATACTTATTTTCGTTATCCATGTTTCGCAATTTTAATTTTATATCAACAGTATATTTCACCTCAGTTTTAACGAAAAAAATGGTCGTGCTGATAACACGAATGCTCTGCATATGAGGAATTGGAACTATATGCAAGAGATGGGAAAAATTGACGACGCTTGGAGCCTAAAAAGCAACCATATTACTCTTGAAACATGACATATGAAACATCTTTCGCTCCAATTTATTACCTGTATATGGCAGGATTCTGCTAGTGGACTGCTAGTCCCCGAGGCCCACAATCGACAAATATATGTAGGTTTATTGTTTTGGTGGAAAGGATGTGTTCGCTTTAGATGGATATTTTTCCCTTTAGAGTCGCTCTATTGTCTCGCTCTGAGCCGGTCGGTAATTTGTGACGTAATGCTCAGGTATTCCCCAACTCTTTGTCAGACAGGCGAGGCCAGTCTAATGAGAAATTCTGGTTCATATTCTCATACGGTTACCATTAGTATTTTCATGAACGACCCAGATATTTACGAACAATAATCAGTTATATTAATATATAAACCGACTCGAAAACTGAAAATATCACTGCCAAAAGTTCAGCAAACAATAATTAAGGAAGTAATTGCAAAAAAAACCAACATATTGGCACATGCATTACTTGGGAAAGCGAGCGTCACCACTTGTTGAATGTCATTTCCTTAATAAAGGCCTTGATATAAGATAAGTTTAATCTTATAATTTTTCAATTCATAGTTACAACTTTCCGCTGCACTAAGATGAAATTATATATGTGTAACAATTATTTTTTTGCTGTGCTCGTTCGTCAGAATATTCAAACACTGAACAAGTCGTCTGACTATGTGTGTGGAGTTGTTTGTGTGCAATTCTATTCACGAATTATAATAAAAATAAGGGATTATGTGCGCTAGGGTTCGCTGTCTTTCATTTCACGTCACTTTTACACTTTAAAGTCCAAACTGAAGATGGGAGAAAAAATGAAAAAAATGAAAATCTTTTCCAGGGATTTGGGAATTCGAACCAAAATGTTGCGTTTCTTTTAATCTATAGTCCGACACTGTAACCATTCGGCCAAGCAGCTGTTTACAATTATCGGCTTGAGGAATCATGTGCTGAATGGCGGTAAACGACACCCTTTCAGAGCATTACAAGCATTTAGACATATTTCAGTATTATGAAAATATGACACCTTTAACCAAAACGATTTTTCAGTATCATTTTGGATCAAACGCACCGCATTTCGTTTGGTTGAAGATGTCATATTTTATATGTGAAGGGAATTCCCTTCAAGAATATTGCCAAAAATTGCAAAAACAAACAAATGCTTATTTTCTAATACTCGTAATATTTTTTTGGACAAATCTCTTCTCGGTGAAAATTGAGAATATGAAAATTCAGCATTTTCTCTCTCAAGCTAATAACTTTTCAAGTGAACGAGAGGAAATTATATTTTCGGTTTATAAACGCAACACACTAAGGAAAAAAATACGGTCAAACCGAACCCCTCCTTTAAGCCGTACGACGTCGGGCATTACAGGTTAGTTTCTCTGGGTATTCTTGCATGCAGGTTACCCCATGCTGAGACGTTTACTCCATCCGACGTCTACGATGCTCATCCATTAACATCAGATGAGTTGCTTGAGCTGATCTGTCATCACAGCTCCCGAGCTAGCGTATCTATTTCCGCTTAGGGGAAATGCTAGGGGCCGTGTGGATACTTCATACTCTCCACATAAACAGCTGCAATAAAAGCGCGAGTGAGATACCAAGTTACGTCCGAATTCACCGTATTCTCGGGTCTGAATGTTAGGTGCCGAGGGATGCTTTCCTGTAATGTCATATGGTTGCTTTTTAGTCACCAAACGTCATCAATTTTTCCCACCTCTTGCATATCGCTTCAAATCTACAGGAAAGCAACCCTCGGCACCTATCATTCAGACCGGAGAATACGGTGGATTCTCTGACGTAGCCTTAGTATCTCACCTGCGCTTTTATTGCAGCTGTTCATTTGGAGACTATTAAGTATCCACACGACCCCTATCACTGGCTTAAGCGAAATTATATACGCTAACTCGGAAGCTGTGATGACAGATCAGCTCAAACAACTCATCTGATGTTAACGGATGAGCATCGTGGACGTCTGATGGAGTAACGCGTCAACATGAGGTAAACCTGGTAAATGCAAGAATACCCAGAAAGACTGAATGCAGTCAAGTATCAACTGTCCTCACCTGTGTTGAACTGGGTCCCGTTTCCGATTTGTCATAGGTATTAACACTTTCTCCTGTCTTTCTTTTTGATATTATTTTAAAATGTAGTTCCTCCTTTATCAAAGCAGAAACTGTATTTTCGTTCAAACTTTCCAGAACAGCCGATGCTACGGATTCGTCGATGAAGCTGTCATCGTCTGAAGTCTCGTTGAGACGAGAGCTTGTGCCATCGTCTTCCTGACCGCTGACGCCAACGATGTTGTCTGCTGTATTTCCAAGCATCGAGAATATAATCCGTATTATCCAGGACACAGGTTCTGTAAACTTACATCTCACTTCACATTCCGGCAAAAAGAATATTTCCATACCGACTCCCTGTAAATATATCGGGCGAAAAAAATGCCATCAGACATCTCCAATAATAAGTGATCTCCCTGTCGATTAACATCATTTCTAAAAACGACAAATATGGGAAACATGACCCCAATTTTTCATAAGAGCGATAATTAATTCTAGAAGAAAAACTATAGGTTAGTTCATGAAGAAAATATCTTCTTAACCTCTTATATACTGCCGTTTTAGGATATAAAAATTGAGGAATATTAGCCGAAAATTGCTTGGATACGGACCGGTTCGTGTGAGTGACAAACGTGTTTATAAGATGTTTGCGTATAAACACTGTCTGCATGTGTATTTGTATCAGTGTAACCGTATTTGGAAGTGCATATTTACAGAAGGAAACACTGTTTGACACCAATTGTCAATAATCAACAACGAGTTGCTGTCTTAGTTTGTGTGCAATAACAGCGTGACTACCTTCTATATCCACCAGCTATTCCCATCGGAAGGCCCTCCTACGGATAGGTCAAATAGTCGGAAATTAGGGAGTATCGAGAGTAAACTAGGGAGATATCTGTTGGAAAAACTAGCGATTTTATGAGATTGTAAATGCTCTTCGATTTTCTGAGATAAATTTCGGATTCGGATGGCACAGTAATCTAGCAGAGCCCCAAAACCCTAGTCTCACGTGTTAGCAGTCTTTACAGGTGGGAGGGAGCGCAATTGACCTGCCACCACTCTTTGACACAGATAGCAATTCGTGTCAGCTAAAACTGACCTCTGGGAACCTATGGTCCCATTTGCGTACACTTCGCCATCCATAAGATGGCTTGCGAATCGTGTGTTGCCATTATTGCGGAGCGATATCCGATACCTTACCGTATACTTTTCGGTCTTCATTCGGCGGAGAACAGACTCAAGAAATCTGATAAATTACAGACTTTTCATACTACTTCTGAAACATATATTGTCATGGTAGTTTGATACAGATGGTTTTCAGGTTGGCTATGGTCCAGTAAATCGAGTGAGGCTTACATGTGGGGGGTACAGTCCAGATGTCTGATTGTCGTCCTTCAAAGGGTGTTATAGATAGTCGTAATAAAGATCTTCGCCGTAAGAAACTAGACTAGCGGGTTAGATGAGCGGGATAACATTCAGGTTAAATTCGCCAAAAGCTGATACGTCAAAATGTTAAGCAATATCCTAATCATGATAATACCGTCTTCCTACTATTTTCCATCCTCGCGAGCCAGTGTATCAATCGATAGGTTACGATCGATACACTGGCTTAGTTGGTTAACGATAGCAGTTCTGGATATAAATAGCTAGAGGGGTTTCCACTAAACCAACCAATCAGTAAGCGCTCTGAAGCAGCTCATCAGGCCAATCCGCAGTGAGGGTTGAGTTTTGACTGGTTTGAATTTCATCGCCGGCCAGACTACCTTTAAAATCGACATCGGGTGTCACAACCTGTAACCATCTGGGTCGTCTATATGCGGTAAGACTGACCCTGGGATCGTGTGTATCCATTCTCAGCCTACTTTCGGCTACTGCAAGAGGAGATTTCCTGAAATCAACACCACGTGACTTCGTGAGCCAATCAGCTAAAGTCTATCGACGTAACCCCAACGTAACCCGCCATTTTCGAGTCATGTGCTGTCCTACTTGTTCAAAATTACAGATCTACAACGCCTCTTGAGTGAAACGAAAGTTATTCATACCTATATATTTTGTAAGCCCAGGCAATATCTGTTACCGAAGTGGTATGAAAAGCTGTAATTTATAAGATTTCTTCAGTCTGTTCTCCGCCGGATGAAGGCCGAACAGAATCCGGTAAAGTACCGGATATCGCTCCGCCATAATGGAGACACGTTTCGCAAGCCATCTTATTTGTGTACGCAAATGCGGGTGTCAAAGCGAAAACCACAGACTTCAGATATCGACGCGCTACTTCAAAAGAACCGCTGGGGATGAAATGTACGAGATTGTGTAATAGACGCAACGACTCGAGAACTCATCCCAATCACCAAAGAGGTCCAGGTAACCCTCTGCGAAGATTTAGGGATTACCTGGACTTGTGCAGATGACCATTTTCGTAGGTTATGACACACAAATCGTATCAGTGGTTTCCTTTTCGTTTATCACCAAGGAACATCCTCCATCGCAGGGTCGAACAGAGTATCAACCAATACCCTGCTTACGCTGAACGATGCTGATTTAATATAGTCACTTCAATAAAATTATGTTCACAGACATGACTAGCTAGTGTATTTTGTCTCAAAATAGCACACACAAACATACATATGTGTCAAGCTGAAATCCTAATATATATATATATATTTCTTCCCATTATTGATAAGATGTGAAGTGAAAAAAACGGTCCCAAGACTAACTCACGACAACTGAGTCTTTGAAGATTTAAATTCCACGAAATATTAAAATCTTCTTGTTAATTTCACAGGGTATCAATTTTTCTAAAAGAAAAAATCTCTCTTTTTCATACAACAGATACGTTTGGGACATGTACTACACTCTGTCTGCTGCCAGTAGGGAACCTCTGAGAGTTAAGCATATCCTAGAAACGGAGACCAAGAATGTCATTGAATGATTAACAGTAAATATGATGTTAGCAAATCCTGACAAATTTCAAGCTATTGTTCAGATGGCTTAAGTTTTGATATTGAGAATTTAACTGTTGAAAGTAAAGAAGTAGTTAAACTCTTAGGTATAAATTTAGATAGAAATCCAAATCATGAATACCACATTAACGAAATTATATGGCACCATTGCAAAAATTCCAGTGAGAAAAAAAAAAATGGAAAAAGTACAGGAAAGAGGATTGCGTTATGTATACCATGATAATAGCTCCTCTTATGAGCAGCTACCATGCAAGGCTGGTCGATCCACCCTTGAACTCAATAGATTAAGAAATATAGCAATCCAGGCACATAGAATCCTAAACGACCAGGCACCGGATTACTTATCGGATCTTCTAAATGTTAGGCAAATGGCAATTAGTTTGAGATCAGGACCTGAGACTTTACATGTACCGAATGTTGCATTCTTTTGTGTATCTTGCACCCAAAGTATGGAATAGTTTAACACCAGAAATCCGACAAAATAGAAAATTTGCACATTTTAAAAGTCTGCTGAAATCATGGAAAGGGCTGTCTAGTACATGTAGATGTGTTATCTGCAAAGCCTCCTAATATTTAATAATGTTTAATATATATATGTTTTAAAGATTGTTGTTTTATGTTTCATCATGACTTATCTATTAGTATGTTTTTTATGTGGGACTGACTATAGCTCACCAAGATGCTAATGTTATTTGTGTAACTCCGACGACAATAAAAAAGATTTGTATTGTATTGTATTATGTATGTCGTCGACATTCTAAGGAATCTCCATGATAACGATGAGATCCACCTCTGTTAGACAGAAAGCTTTATTTCCGGCGGCGCAGCGCCGCCGGATATCTGAATTCGGTAAACATGTGAGCGGCCATCTTGATATTGGACGAGTAACAGGTGTTTTCTCGAGCCATACTTCAGAGACGTGCCGTGGAGTGATCCAACTAGTTTCATATCGTAAAACGACAGGACTGTATCACCCGTTCGTAGTTAACACATTAATATTAATTCTGTTATAATGAATTCATCGAATAAATGTCATTTAGTACTATTTTATTACGGCTGAGAGACCAAATCGATGACCATACATGATCAAGTTATTCACCTGTACCATGTGTACGTCTGCAGCAAAATGTTTGAGATTGAACTGCGAGTTACTAAAAACTTGAAACAGTAAAACACGCGGATCGGATTGATGTGTAGAGAAAGTCGATCTAGGCTTAATTCACAATGACACACATCAATAAAGAAATAGTGACTTGATGATGGGTCCCGTATAATGCCACAGCGCGATCTCTTACATCAGGCTATATGAAGTGACTTAATACGTCAACCGGAGAACATTACTTTCAAAGTCCTAGTTTGACATGCGGTTCATGTGCACATTTTGCCAGCAAGCACTTAACTTCCGGCTAACCCCACACTTTCCAGATGGGTTCTTGCGCGAACTACATTAGTCAAACCTTTAAGGAAAACAAACAAATCAACGTTTTTTTTACCATAATGTGCATCGTGACCTGTATTCACCAGTTGCACACGTAATCGGCTTGTAATACGCAGATTATAAGCTACAAACGTTTCCGCCGGCATTGATGCATCTGCATCAATAAGTTTTCTTGTATAGTAATATGCTACGATGATATCTCTCTCTCTCTCTCCGAATGTAGCTATAACATCAATCTTCCGCCACAGGTAATCTGAAATCCCGTGGAGGCTGAAAGGAGGAAGATTTTCTATATATGTATACTACATATACTACGAGGAAAAGTTGGTCTGAAATTTATTTATCTTCGTCTTTTCTCCATAACGTGTTTGCTTCTTGTTCAAACGTCCCATTTGCGGTACAAATGAACGTGGCATGTTATTACCTCCCTGAAGACGAGAATTTCCTTCTAATGACCACCATACCTTTTCCCAGTCTAGCTTATTCAACTAATTAATACGGGACTGCGACGTTTTTAAGATCTCTGCAAATATCGGCACAAGGAAGTAGGCCAACACATTTGAACTACTGACATTTTTAACTACATTTGTCCGTTTACCCGAAACCAGTTATTCAGTGGACTCCATATGTTTTTTATTCAAATTGTTGCTGATAACAAATATACACAATTTTGCATGTACAGGTACCAAATCTGACAGTGGCCGTGTTTGTGATCTCGGGGCCGTTTTCGTTTGGAATTTTCTAGAACCCAAATTCATACAGGTATAGAATAAAAATTCAAATAAACATAATCTAGAATCTTGGGACAGAAACCGTTATTGTTCAGTGTGGAAAAAAATAGATTTCTTTTAGAAAGGAAATCTTTTAAAATATTGAATCGATAGCAATTTGTTTTAAAATTAAGAAATGGTAATAAAAATAAACTTGCCATTGTCCCCTGGTAAGAATTTCTATTCTTCAAGAATTTGAAAAAATTATCTCTTACCAAGGAAAAATGGTTTTTCTTATTTTTTTTAATTTTTATTTCACGACCAATTATTATATGTTCAAAACATTTTTATATTTTATTTTCTATAAGACAATTATATTTCCAGTGTTTGACTTGTTGAAGGAGGTACTGATTCCTGTTATAGATATTCATATGGGCTAATCTGGTAATACGGTTGTCACTGTGATAGGTTCGAATCTTTTCCAACACAAACCTGTCCAATCAGAACCCTTTTCCCCATTCATCCATCTGGTTCAAATTTTACTACGCCTAAATAAATATCAAGTGACAATGCTACAGATACATTCTGCAAAACAGATCAATATGTTTTGGGGAATACAAATAGGAATTGTGTACTAATCAAAATTTAGCAGTTCCATACAAGTACCATTATTTTGAAGTCAATTGACCCAAAACTGACCCTGAAATGTGCATCGAGCATCGTATATGGGATATTCTTTATTGTGCAGATCATAGTGGGATAGTCCTGAACACGGAGGTTTCTGTGCTGACTTATACAACTTCCGATGAATATTATACGCGCGTCTGGATTACGTATGTTTGACAAAACCGAGACTTAAAATACACTTTGTATGCATTTTCTCCAGATTCATCACAACCAAAAAGCCAACTAATGTTGAACAGATGCATTTTTTATAAATCTTTATCCGTGTCTTTATACTACTCCTCAAAATAACTTCCACTTTATTGTTTCATTAGTTAGGCAAACATGGAGAAGCTATGTAAAATACTTTACTATTAAAGTGCAAGGTATACGGACTAGCAAGGCCACCGGGACAACTGGATCAACATTGATATCTCCGTTGATAATACGATTTTCTGCCCACTTACTGCTCTCAGTGAAAGAGCTCTTTAGAGCAAAACAATATAACCATACAATAAGACATTGCCGTCCTTAATTAACAAATGCATATTAATGATTGTGTTATGGATGCTTGAGGGCTCATGAGCATAATACCGAGCTTGTAGCTATCGTATACTTTAGAGCGTACCCGCCCCCATGTTCTAGTTAGATTTCACTACAAACTATCTGAGCATGTATACATGTGATAGAATAAAAGCGCAATATAAAAGTATTTGTTTTCGATATTTACAGGATCAAATACATATGCTACTAGCATTCATGAATATTGCAACAACAAATATAGTGGGTGAATACGGTTCAACCGGATCTCCTTCTAAAATATCTTCTTCTTGAGAAAGTAACGTGAGTTTCAAACCTAAAATACTGAGATGTAATATACACTCAAATTTGTGTTACATGTCAAGGTACAAGTCATGCTATATTTACCTGTTATTTTAACAGTTCCCACATTGTACGACCAAACACTATCACTACACAGTTCGTCTCAAATTTATGGCTACAGAATTTTTTTCAGCTAATGCAAGCCAGAATAGACGAGGGTATTTCCTTGAAAGGGGGATTCCCCCATTTACCATATGACCTAGATAGACTTACAAATGAAACTAAAGGCTCATAGCTGTAAACACTGCAGAATCAGTGACCCATATTTCGTTACCTTATTATACCAGTGCCAAGTCGGCTCATACATGCTTTAGAGTTCGCTTTAGAGAGTAAGGTTGTCTTTATTTAGCGTCGGTTATTTTTATAGAAAATATCCTATTACCGAAAGAAAAGCCTCGCTGTATTTTGAATAGACTCGATCAATCGAAATGCGTTTAATACACTGTCAGGATTGAGTCAGATTTACCAGATATTGTTTGGGTATAGACGTGAAGGACTCAACAATTCAAGTTTATTGTTCGTCCTTCTAACATTCATCACTCCACCACATACACACGAATGTTTTGTTTGTACCATTTTATTCGATATATCTAACCATTATCAATGCACTGAGGCGGTCGGTGAGGACCTGACGAGGAATTGTAGTTTAGGAATACGCGATATTCCAGGTAGAGACGTGTCTGTGCACTTTCTGATTAAGCCGTTTGGAGTTTTTTCAGAAATATTCAATATTTTAGTAGCAACATATATTCAACATCAGGGATTTAAATAGCAGCACAATATTTTTCCCAAAACGATTCTAATTGCTGTGAGATAGAAGTTAGATAGAAGTTTGGTTGTACAATTCAACTTCTGGACCATTCTGTAGGCTGAAGTGGAATTAAGAAAGAAAATTAGAGAGAAAATAATCCTCCGTAATTGATCATAAAACACTCCATCTTCACAAGTCCAGGATCGATCCCAACATATCGATCGATACACTGGCTCGCGAGGATGAAAACACTCTTGCAATCACAGGTTGGTCAGTCCATGCACGCACAGCCTTCTTCTTCTAATTTAAAGAAAATCTTATCGGTATTTAGAAAGATTTAGTGATGTCATACAATGGTGATGAAAACATATCAGGGCGTATCTGACAATAAGTCATCTGATCGAACAGGTTGGTATTCGGACTGCGTTTATATACTAAGACATTACAATAATTTTTTTTTTAAATTGATTTATTCATTCTTATATATTGTACATTTAGGACATTGATAAATACATTAAAATAGACAAATCATAGAAAAAGAACAAAAAAACGCAAGTACATATATTACACACAAAAAAAAACAAGACACAAAAAAAATGTACAAAAAATGTAGTCCTTAATGTATCCTTGAGGAAAGTTCACGAAGTAGTGATTTAATACTAAAAGCTCTTTAGCTATACTAGACTCTTTCAAAGAATATTTTCAATAAATTCCACTTCGTTTCAAACTGATGAACTGAGTTGTTATTTAGTGCCAATTGTTTTTCTATTCTAAATACTTGCCGATATATTGCTAATAAAGCAATCATACTTGGTACCTGGTTTGCGAGACAGGATCTATATATGTAATATTTTGCCGAAAGTATCAAGTGATTTATTACAACAGGGGCGTCTAGAATGCCGAATATAATATGCAAAGGCGATAGGACAATATGATAGTCAAAAGATATTAGCCAGTCGCTTAATTCCCTCCAAAGTTTTCTACAGTGTGAACATTCAACAAACAAGTGTAGAATACTCTCATATTCATAGTTGTTCAAACAGAAATTGCATTTATCATTGTCTACTAACTTAATCTTGAATAAAAATGATTTTGTTGCCAAAATTCTGTCTACTAGTTTAAACTGAAAATTTCTGAGCTTTGTTTCTATTGTTGTTGTAAATGGCAGAATATATATTTTTTTCCACGTGTCCGTATCAACTGGATCAAGGAAAATCTGGTTCCATTTCCGTTCCCACACATGAATTTGTTACAGTATTTCTGTTTCTAAATGGAACTGAATTTATTCACCAGACTGGTTACATTTATTTGAAGTGGATATGATCAATCAGCCATGTGATTTTTTATATTGATATGTGGTTGGTGTTCTGAATAAGAACATGGATTCGACGATCAAATCGCTTCAACTCAAGCGGCCTTACCTGGATACCTGGCCGGTAGTCTGGCCGGCGATGAAATTCAAACCAGTCAAATCTCAAACCTCGCTGCGGATTGGCCTGATGAGCTGCTTCAGCGCGCTTACTGATTGGTTCGGTTCAGTGGAACCCCTCAAGATATTTATATCCAGAACTGCTATCGGTGACTGACCAAGCCAGGTATCGATCGTGAACTATCGATTGATACACTGGCTCGCGAGGGTGTACCTGGAAGGCTCTACCTGCGTTTCCGAGCAATTTCGAGCAACAACCAAACTGAAATGTACATTGCATGTGTACAAGAAGTTCAGGTGGGGTGACGCAATCAAGAAAAAAAAATATTTTCCAAAGTATAAGGTAAATTATTCCTGTAACTCGAGGAAAAACATTCACAAGGATTTTGCCTATGGCTTCTCCTCTGCTGAAATTCTTGCACGTATAGAGTTCACCTGTTCCTCAAGTTGGATAGATCACAAGCTTCTGGTCCGTCATTCATAATTCAGCTTTCGTCCATTAAAGAATATCCGCGTCCATAATCCAAGGACCTATTCCATATTCCATATAACAGTATTAGCACCAAATTCAAAAAGACAGTCATAGTATACATACACATAGGCTAGTTTCCTGCAAGAGAGAAGCAGGAATCTCACAAGTAATCGTCGCTAAATAGACAAGTTATACGGTACTCCATGAAAATAGTTTTTTCTAGTGCAGCTTCTAAAACGCCACTCGAAGAGGAAAGATATCTCATGACCATATGGCCACCATTCAAAGTAATATGTTTGCGATGTTCAAATCAACAATCAATCATCCACAATCAAATGTGAACGGGTTCATTTTTGTCAAAATTTCAACTGAGAAAGACTTGTTACTGGTAATAATTCAGAAAATGCCATTCAAACCTGATTCGAGGTATAATGCAAGAAATATCGTCCACCCACTCAACATATTCCTCACGCTTTGGGCATTCTTTGTTTCCGTACACCTTCAGTATTGCTTTGTTGTCTCTGTCGACCCTAAATTTTTTAACCCATCGTTCACACCTTAAGAGATGTTTACTGCGCATGCCTGCCCTCCATTTATCAACCCATCCCTCACACCTTAAGTAATGTTTTACTGCCCATACCTGCCCTTCATTTTTCAATCCATCCTTCACACCTGGCCTGGGTTGGGGGGCGGCGCGGGGTGGACACTTTCCACCCCCTCCCCCCTTGTTTGTTTTTTGCTCCTATCTCCGGAACGACAAAATTTTGAGAGCTGAAACTCCGTGACTTTTTAGATTATCCCATTGGGGTCATTTTAAGCCTATTTGCATGACCGTCCGAACAGAGGATCATGGGTAAATTCAAAATAGTGGCCACGTACAATGTAAGGGTACCAGAAAAGTGGTTTTCGCCATATTTATTATGCAAAAATTCATCATGTGGATTCAACGCGATTTCATGCGTTTTACTGAAATCATATATCTTAGTATCGCCAAAAAGCACCCCCTGATTTGTTCCCCCTCCCTCCCTCCCCCCATTAAACCTACCAGGCCTGGAGGAGGGGGAGCCAAAATGCCCCCCTACCCAACTTTCTGCGATATCTCCGGAACGCTAAAACATTGAGAGCTGAAACTCCGTGACGTTATAGGTTATCATATTGGAATCATTTTGAGCCTATTGACATAACCTCACGAGCAGAGGATCATGTGGGATACCAGATAAAGTGATGTTTTCGTCATATTTCTTCAAAATTGTTGCTTTTCTGTACGGAAAAGTGGGTAAAACCATTTCATATCAGATGATTATTTACTAATTTACCATGCAGTTTTTGGGAAGAAAACACAAAAATAAAAAATTCGAAGATTTTGACTGAAAAATCGTCCAAGAATGCTCTTTTTGAAAATGACGTCACAGTGACGTCATCATGGCGACCATCTTGGATTTTTTTTACATTTTTTTTGTAGAGCTTGACCCAAAGATATAGTGTGGTAAGTTTCAGCTCTCTATCCTTAGCGACAGTGAAAATATTTAGGGGAAGGGGCACTTCCCAATAGGTTCCATTTTTGCCAGTTTACCCCTGGTATCCATATGCCCGCCTGGAATTCTACTAAATTTATGCCAACTACCGTTTGTCTATCAAGCTCAACAATTTCCACACCATATAGAATACCAAAATACCGGGGGAAGCTATACAATTTCTCAAGGTAAACTAGCACATACACTACGATTACAAATCAAATATAATAATTTATTGCACGCTTGAGCCTCAGACATGATTACAGGAGGTGCTGTTTACAGATTTGATCAAAGCGGACCTTTTCGTAACCATAGACTATTTTTAATACACAAAAATACTTTCCTTCACTTTAACTCTCAGATATTTGGATTCTTAACCTTCCTTCACATCAATCTTTCCTAGTTTCTATTCCTTGTGCCCCTGTTTCTCCTCTCCACTAACCATAACATCACTCATTATGGGACAATGTATGGCCTTACAATCGAAACCATACATTCCTGTTATGTCATTGAGAATCTGTAACTGCTTCCTCTTTTCGGCTAGCAGCAGAATATCGTCAGCAAAGAACACCACAGGCATGATTTGTTTTCTTAGTTTAATGCCCACACCTGATGCCAATAGCCGCCTGCGTAACTCTGCTATAGGTACAAGGTGAATAATGAATGGGGGTAACATATGATATATGTTGGCATTTGTGGGAAGTTCATGCTGGGTCGACATCGGGCCTTACAGACTAGTCGTTTGTGTTAAATGCCGTCATTTTCATCTGACGACGATGCAGCTCACCAATCTCCAGTGTACGAGTTGTCACAGCGAAACAGCTCACCAATTACCAATATACGAGTTGTCAGAGCATTTCCGTCATAGCTCTCTAGATTTGTATCTAATACCGCTTATGCCGGTGAGAGGGGCCATGTGGTTATATCATCCCAGTTGCCACATGAACAGGTACAATAAAAGCGTACCCGAGATACAGCACATATGACGAATTGTTAGATTCTTGGTATGTGCTTTAGAATAGGTTAACCGGAAGACTATTCTGTGAAGTCATGTGGCTCTGTCAGTATGTCGGCACCTCTTCCCACTTCCCTTATATGTGTTGTAGTACAATCCGTTTCAACACTTCTTTTAGTTATATGAAGTCTGTCTTAATATCTCCAACGACTTTCCTGAATTTGACTCCCTTATATAAGCTATTAAATATATTCAGTATCTTGTCACTATATTCCAGCCCTTCGAAAACTACCCAAAGTGCTTTTTTTCTATAATCTGGCATATGCTATCCTTATGTTTGTGAAAGCCAGGCACCATCCCTAGTATCTAGCCCGCATCTGTTCCAAGATTTTGTTGAGTATAAAGAGGTGGATCAAGGCACATTCTGTCCCTCCTAAATGTTGCTTGAACCGGCTCCCCCTTCCTCAGTAAACCCCTGGCCTCTACAATTCTCTGAGGTCTGGTACCTGGGATCCTTACACCATCTTGCCGACATTGCTGGTCACAATTATCCCTCCATAGTGGTCTGGTTAATTTTCACCCCCTCCCTATTGTAACAGGGCCATTCTAGCTACATTCCATCCCAAAGGGATTCGTTTCGTTCTTTCATATTCTACGAAACGGTATATCCAGATTTTCCAATAGTCGCCATAGTTTAGATTGCTTTAGGTGTTCCCTCTATCAGCATGTTCAGGAGAGATTCAAACTCTACAGATTCTTCGTTCGTTTCCTCTCTTCTTGTCTTCTATTCCCTAATATGAATTTATCTGCTACTCTTGTTCGTGATCTCTGCTTACCGCCTTCCAATTTGTTCCACCATTTCCTTGAAATATGTTCCTTGATATATATCTTGTTCGTAGTCACCCCCACATCTGTTTTAACGACCCGGATACCCCCCTTTTTGTACGTTCATATTGACGGCTAGCTCTCCCCACTACCTCTTTTATTTTCCCTGTCTCACACCCCATGTGTTTCTTTAATTCCTCACGAACTGTACGTCTTTCCTGACGTGCCCGCCTTCAGACAGTGTTTTCTCGCATTTTCCAAAATGTCCACTTTGCCCATCGAATATTCGGTTGTGCAGCATCTTTTAACCGTGTGTTAAACATTTCTGCAATCTATTCTACCTTACCTGCTCTCTATTACTTGAAAGATTCCGTATTTCCGTTTCCACAATTTGTGTATGAACACTTTGCCAAAGCTTTCGCAATCTGTTTCTTCATTCATGGCCCATCCACGGGGGAGGAGGCGGGGCGGTGATATTACGGTGGGCGGTGAATTATTCAAAATCCAACTTAAATGTCCACCAAGATTATGGCGGCCTTCGTTCTCGATTCTGACTGGTCAGTCGCGACACGCCTCCGGCAAAGAGGTCACACACTGATCAGCTGATCAATCAGAAGTAAGAACGAAGCCCGCCATAATCTTGGTGTGCCGGGATGGATGGACAGCCCTCGCCCCTCCCCCCGCCCAAACTCTTGTTTTGAGGGCCTGTGGGCCCATCTATGCTGCATATCTTGGGCCCTCTACTCCTTCTGTAGATCCTCTAACATTTTGATCATCATACAATTATGATCACTACCGATGTCATAGTTGGAATCGTCATGTACAACCATGAATTCTATAACACTTACACCTATTACACACTGATAACCGTACAATTATTACACGATTTAGCACGGTTAAGATCTATGTGACGTATGAAATCTACACCCGTTATCTTGACACGCACAGGTGTTCACTAGGGAGAATCCATTTCACAGGGCGGGTGATAAGTTGCAGGACAATCTCGTCTGCCTGTGAAATCGAATAAACAAATATAATGGATACCCTGCAAGTAGGAACTTTAGTTTATTTTAAAGGCAGAAAATGTATAATCGCAGATATTACAAACCCATTTGGGACATACGAGTGTACACAATAAGAAACAGGTCAACAGGAGAAACAAGATGTGCTTTCAGATATGAATTATCTAGAGAAGCGGAGATCGAAAAATGCCTTGCCCTAAAATATAAACTTTTCCACACTAACCTTCCGTGAATTAACGATTTAGCACGCCTGTGAAAACATTGTTTCTTAATTCCACTTTCCCCAGTTCATGTTCGCTTATCCTCCTCTGTTTTCAATTCTCCACTCTCCATTGTACAAAAACCTAAACATTTTCTAGATCTGTTCACTATGTTTTGCTATAGACTCGCTTCCAGGTCTAGAATTCTTTGACCCATTCAGATATGTGTCGGTTTTGTTACCAGGAATACCTCTCAATCCTCATTGCCTATATATCCATTCAAAATACCCCGTTTCTCCAAAGCTTGTTATTTGTACCGTTAAAACATCATAAAATCGGTCAATCTAAGATCTCTCGACATTTTGCTGTGTTGCATAAATCACTCCAATGGCATATTTCCCCTGGAATTCCCCGGATACCCACATTATTTCGTTGATAATTTAGTCACATTATTCTCATTCGATGTTTTGTTGTTATCTCATATTCCTGCATTTTTGTTTTCACTGCCGCTGCTAACCCGTCCCCTCACTTATCGCTCATTATCTTCTGTTGCAAAAATCTTTCAACCCTCCATTAACCCAGCCAGTTTCCCTGACTCTTTACTCTCTAAAGAAACTTGAGTGAATTGTTACACTCAAGTTTGAGTGAAATGTACCTGTTCGCTCAAACTTTTCACCCAACGTGAGTTAAAACGACTCAAGTTCACTCAACTTGATTTAAAACCACTCAAGTTCACTCAGCTTGAATGGGATCAATTTTCACTCTCATGCTTGAGTGAATGTCATTCAAGTTGAGTGCATTTAACTCAAGTCTAGTGAAAATCTCACTCAAGTATTGAGTGAGATCAATTTCCACTCTTACTTGACTGAAATTTTTTTAGAGAGTATATATGTGAGTTTCAGCCATGTTAACTACATCTAAACTTGCAGTCTCCGCATTTTCACATACTTCGCCTAATTTTCCGTATATATCTGCTACCTCAACAATCTTCCCGATGCTGTCTACGTTCACAAAACTTATTGTCCAACATATCTTAAACTAGCCTATGTTTATGTATACTATGATTTTCTTTTGAATTTGATGCTAATACTGTTATATATGGAATATGGAAAAAGTCATTGGATTATGGACGCGAAAATCCTTTTTAGGGGACGACGGCTGATTATTGAATGACGGATCTCACACCTGGAATTAGTTTTCCATACCCGGGTTCTTCTTGTTCTATCATACTAGTTTTTTCTTCCCTTATACCTTTCCCCGCACTCGCTCATAAGAACCTGATCTAGTTTAATGCCACTTTGACATGGTTTCCAATTCAATTGTGCAAGCCTGCGCCCTGACAAAGTACACCAATCCACCGCCATTCACATCTCTTTGACAGGAATTCACTCTTTCCAAAAGGAATTATGGCCACAACAAAAAATGTATGTGTGAGAGAGACAACTATTGATGAGAGTATTGAGGAAGAGGACGGAAGTGTAGGACACGGTTATTGGCAGGAGGAATAAGACATTAAACACTCTGCTACGGACAAATACAAGCATCTAGTCTAGCGTCTAGATAGAAAGCATCGAATAGCCTCACCGAATAGAGAGGACAAATACAAATGCCATTGCATTTCATATAAGTATACTAAATCTATAGCCACCAAAATATTCAATTACTCCAATGCTGTCAAGGAGTTTGACTGGAACTTATGCACGTCAGGAGGCTATAGTTGTGATTGTGAATTGTCGAACTTTATCTGTACACCATGCAAACATATTGTGACTGGTGACGTTGATGTCGTGAGTGGACCTAAATATAGTGAGCCAAGAAGAATAAATCTGAAGGCCGACCAGAAGATAGTCCTGTCTGCATTAGAACAGTACGTTATTGATTGGTCTAAGCGAGAAAAAGTTGAACCTACGGTACTCGCTGATTGGCTGGACCTCACCAAGAGCAAGGTCGTTGAAACAATCCGCCATATTGACAGAAGTACTCTTCCCCAAGCAAAACAAGTACTGACAAACCTCAATTCGCAAGAAGTTCTAGCAAATCTCCAGAGTAAATTCGTCATAGTCCCAGCAGACAAAGCTCCGAATAATATAATATTCATATGTAAATATTACTATTACCAGGTGCTGGTTAAAGAATTGAGTGTAGACATATCTTCATCAAATACGTCTACTTACTCCCAAACTGCATTTACTCTGGAAGATTTATTTAACAATCACAAAAAGTTTCTCAAGGAAAAAGGTATTTGTCTTCCAAGCAATCATAGCGACATACCAAAAATATACTGGACTCCCAAAATGCATAAATCACCATACAAAGCTAGATTCATAGCTGGTTCTAGAAGCTGCACCACCAAGCTTCTTTCAACCCTATTGACGGGGGCCCTTCAGGAGGTAAAAGCATTTTGGGAAAGGTATTGCGCCACTATTTCTAAGAACTCTGGCGTTGAATGTATGTGAATATTGAAAAACTCAAAATGTCTTACGGAAGAACTTGATGCTAAAGGTCACATACCGTACAGACATGTATCCACATGGGATTTCTCGACTCTCTACACTACAATCCCTCATCAGGACCTTATTGACCGTATAAGTTCATTAATAGTATCTGTGTTCAAGAAAACTGATCGTAGATATATTAATGTCGGAAGCCATAAATCTTTCTTTAGCTCGACTACATACAAGAGATATCATTCATGGGATGTTTCTTTGTTTATAGGGTTGCTTGAATTTCTCATTAAAAATATCTATGTGAAATTTGGCAACACAATATATCAGCAGCATATAGGTGTTCCAATGGGTACTAATTGTGCACCCTTTGGGGCATCGTCGCCGTGTGACCAAAATGGTTAGGTGCGACGTTAAACTTCAAACAACCAACCAACTAATTGTGCACCCCTGTTGGCTGACCTGTATCTGTTCTCTTATGAATATGACTATATGCAGGCGCTTTCAAAAACCGATCCATTCAAAGCCCGTTCCTTCTCATTCACCAAACGCTATATAGACGATCTTCTCGCTGTGGATAATCGCTATATAAATGACGCAGTGAAGGATATATATCCACCTTCACTGGATTTGAAGGAAACAACAGATAGCCCTACAGGCACATCTTATTTAGATCTCTATCTCTATAAAAATGAAGCGGGCATTTTCTCTCGTCGACTTTATGACAAAAGAGATGATTACAATTTCGACATCGTAAACTATCCCTTTCTGGATAGTAATATTGCAGTGGGACCTGCATATGGCGTATACATATCTCGATTAGTAGCATTTGCTAGATCCTGTGTTAAATGTGATGAATTTAATGAACGTCACAAAACATTGTTGCAGAAACTTATAAAACAGGGCTATTCCACCAAGCGCCTCCACTCAAAGTTTCTCAAATTTGGCGATACATATCGCATGCTGATAGCAAAATACGAACGTAGCGTGCAAGATTTATGGCGCTACGTTTCGTAACTTGTGTCTAATCCCGCTTAACCCGGGGCTAAGGGCCGTATGAACCCATGTACTTCAAGATCCTCATGGTACTCATATGAACAGTCACAATCAAAGCGTGACTGAGATACATCATTCTTTAGATGACGACTTTACAACGAATATTATGGATTAAGAATACTGATCAGCGATACGGATTTGATATTTTTGGAACATCATGATGTCTTGCCGGCATCATTGAAAACTGTTGACCGCTTCTCTCTTGCAGGAAACAAGCCTATGTTTATGTATACTATGATTGTCTTTTTGAATTTGGTGCTAATACTGTTATATGGAATATGGAATAGGTCTTTGGATTATGGACGCGGATATTCTCTAATGGACGATGGCTGGATTATGAATTACGGACTAGACGCTTGTAATCCAATATTTCTTTGCAGATGGCACCAATCCTTCAAGAGAATGGAATACATCTCACTAGAAATCCGTATCTATTACAGTTGAAGACTTCTAGCTCTTCAAAGACGTCGTGAAGATGTAAGTTAACAAGCACTACATAAAAGTTTTCAAGGATAAATCCATCTGTTTCGTGAAATTCCCAAATAATGTGCAAGTGAAAACGTGGAAATAAATGAGAATCCCGAATGGGTACATTTGTGGTAAAAATCAGAGTTGCCCCAGAAATTTGCAACGAAAATTCATTTATAGACATAATTCAGGACTTATTACGGAAAAAACTTAATTTTTGCATTTTCTGAATCGTCGTTCTACTCTGCATGTAAATAAGCACTTATCCCGTTCAGATGTGGTACTTGATCACTGGATCAAATCTTGGTCAATTTGATTGATCGCTAGCGGCCATACTGTTTTTCAAATCATCTTACATTGAACACTCCCCCTCCCCCCCACACACACCAATATATCATACATGACAAGATTGTTATCAATCGATTTCGTATTTTCAGAGAATGGGTTTTTTTTTAATTTAAAAAAAAAATAGGGTAAATCTAAGATGGCCACCAATGTTTTCCACCAATCAGCTTCGTCTGAGGTAATGCACGAGACATCACGTTAATCGGGAAACCGTTCAGGTGTCACAAATTCGCCCGGATCACAGTAAGAATGAAGCCGAACAAATACAATAGAGTTCTAGCCATGTTGGTTTCCAACCCTAATTAGGCAAATACGTTCCATGCCGCTATCCCATTTGAAGGAAGGGGTGGGATGCTTACATGTAATTTGATAAATAATTTGGCAAATTTCTAGTTCGTAATATTTGCGAGAGATGGCAAACCAGGTGCATAATATATTACTGCTAAAATACAGAGGCATCGTGAGCTCAAACTATTATAAGTAGGGTACGCCCAAGATCAGATTACCTTCATTTGTATTGCAGGATTACAGAGCTGTAGAGACGCATTGATGGACGGGACAAGGATACAAAGATGTTCGGAAATAGCTTCCTTTCCCTGCCAGCTACGAATGAAGTTCAATGGAAACCTCATTATTATGCACTGAAGTGATAAATTGATATTTAATAGCATTCGAATATCAGGGACCTTGCACGGATATTAATTTATTATAGAGTTAAATATTTTATACATTTTTTATCCTGCCAAAAGAATAGGGACTGCTGGCCTAGTATCGATGTCACTTCGATCATACATCGGGAGTAAGTCCGTCGAGAACAGTGTAATCTTGAGCCACTCATCACAATATTGGTGTACGAGATGGAAAACTCCAGCAATTATTTGTCAAAGATTTGTACCACTGTTTTTGGTATTTCATCACTGCTACAAGCATGCTATTCCCAGAATCTAGCAAGCTGTATTCCAGAACAAAACGGGGAATGGATATCTGTTTTGAACTGTCGTCATCGAGATTTTACAAATATTCCGCAAGCCGCCGTGCAAGATTTCCAAACGAACGAAAGCGAGGGAGTTGACTTCAGCTACAATCATCTCCGTCGTTTGACCAGATTGGACCTTAAAGGTTTCCGAGCCTCGTCAGTGATGGACTTCGCTCATAATCAAATAGGTACCATCGATTCGGGATCTTTCCATGGATTTAACAGGCTGAAGTGTTTGGATCTATCTCACAATCGATTGAACCTATCGCAGGAGATCTATGGCTCTCTGTCACATCCCCTCATCAGCATTGAGGTTCTTCGTCTTGAGGGAAACACTGATGACGGCCGCTCAGCATTTACTCCTGGATTTTGGTCAGCTTCGACAAGTCTGAGCGTTTTATCGATGGACATGTATCTAAACATCACTTTTGGACAAGAATATGGAAATCTGAACTTGTTAGTGCTTTCGAGCGGTGCAACTAAATATGGATGCCAAATACGCTGGATCCATAATGATACATTTCGGGTGTTTCAGAACTCTCAGCTTCGGGAATTATATCTCGTGAATTGCCATCTCTCAGACATCGAGATATCTGCATTTTCTCCTCTCAGAGGCATGCTGAAGGTCCTCGACCTCTCATTTAATCGACCTTTGGGGATGAACAACGCGCAAAGGTCCTTATATGGCCTCAGGAACAGCAATATGACTAGGATATCCTTTGCCGGAGTGAATGGCGGCGCCAGACATCCGGGTAACTTTTGGCTAACAACGGCGAATACCCGTTTCTTGAAAACGATTTGCGTGGAGAATCTAGATCTCTCTGTGAACTTTTTCAACTATTTCGATCTGGTAGATCCCCCCTTTGGACAACCAGCATGTTTGGAAACATTAAGCTTGAAGATGCATGCTTTCCATTACTTTCCGATGGGAACGTTCTTTCAGTGGATTTTTACGTACACAAAGCTGACCGCATTGGATATATCAAGGCCTTTGTTCACGGATATGGTTGGTGGCACCCTGTCTGACTTCAACGATGAGAGGCCAATCTCACGAAAGTTACGTTCTGCTGAATCCATGAACCCCAATGTCTCAGAGGAAAAACTTAAGAAGCATGTGACCCTACCTTTCATCCGTACTCTCATTTCCCTTAACTTCAGTCATATATTCATTAAGGCGGACTTTACGCATTACAGTCTTCATTTTCTAAATGCCCAGCAGCTAAGAGTACTCGACTTTTCCGAGAACAACTTGAAAACATGTGACACTAAAATCGGCGGATTAGAGAATCTGCAATATTTAAGAATCGATCGGTCAAATTGCCGGAGACTCTCCAGGAATTTATTTGACAGTTTCCCTTCCCTAATAATGTTGTCATTTCGTGATTCCAGGCTTAACAAGTTCATGATGGATTCTAGCATAGACGACGTTTTCTCAAGCCTTTTGCAATTAGAAGAGATCGATTTGTCAGCAAATGGACTCACCATTGTCCGCTCCAAAATATTCCAGAAAAACTTGGCCATGAAATCAATTAATCTAGGTGATAATAAGCTATTTGGAGTTCCTGATTGTTTTTATTCTTTGAAGAAACTTCAACGGTTCAATTTGGCTTACAACGCTATATCACACTTCAACAAGAGAGACACAGAGCTCTTCAAATCCATTGCAAGGGGTCAAGATGGTAAAGATGAGCATTTGGCTGGCAAGGCCAAGAGCTCACCTCTCATAATCCAGTTGGCAGGAAACCCACTGCAATGTGACTGTGAATCAAACGATTTTCTTGACTGGATTTTGACAACTAATGCTGAACTGGATCACAATGGTAACTATAGCTGTACTATGTCCAATGGTTCTATTGTTTACACCCAAGATTTGCGAACAAGGCAGACAAACATGAAAATAGAATGTGTTTCCTCGTTCTGGCTACAATTCTCTGCCGCTAGCGGAGCCTTAATGAGCCTCCTCTTCATCGCAGCCGTAATCTCGTACCGATTTCGTTGGAATATTCGATATTGGTTTTTCCTTCGGTGTACGAAGGGAGATTATCACGAACTAAACGAAAAGAGGTATAAATACGACGCGTTTGTAGCCTACAATCATGTGAATTTAGACTGGGTAGATGATAACCTATTGGTAAAACTGGAAAGTGGTATGAAATTCCGAGTGTGTATTCATCATCGCGATTTTCGTGTCGGTGAATATATCACTAACAACATTGCCCAGGCTGTTCCTAACAGCCGACGGGTGATTCTGGTTGTGAGTCAACATTTTTTGTCATGTAACTGGGGGAAATTTGAAATAGAGCTGGCCAAAATGAAGATGGTACAAGAAGATCGACCTAACATTATTATAGTCATTTTGTTGGAGCCCATTCCTGTCCGCGATATGCCAGGATCTTTGAAGGATCTTTGGCATAAAATAACCTGCCTGGAATGGTCAAACAGCCCACCAGTACAGCGGAATTTTTGGGAGAGACTTCAAGAGGCAATGAAATCCGACAATTGAAAAAATGAATAGGCTAACACGTTCGGTCTCCCAAGATTACAAAATATTTGGCTTCAAATATTTTTTGCTGAATGATTACACGCTCCATCGGTAGATCGGATTGGTTTGAGAGACTTCAGGTGGAAGTGGAATCCAATATTGAGAACTATTGTAATTGGCGGAAGTTCCTGCTCACGCGGCATCCTAAGTTCGTAACAACTTGGACAAACATATGTGGAATAGTCAAACACACCATCCGTGCAAAGGAATTAGTGCATGTAATTTTTGCAACGATCGCAACATCTTCAGCGTTAATGACTTTTCTGGAACAATATGCAACAAATGATAAACGACACTCTGTTGCAACGGAAGTGAGAGCCAGATCAGGGTATATAGTTCATGTAAGAGGAGATACCGCTTTTCAACGTGATTTAACATGTTAGCATATGGAACAATGGCCGACCGCTTCCCCATTTGCTACTATTGGAAATCCCGTAAATTCACGTCACTTCGTCTCACATGAACTATATGCCCAGATCTGCAGCAACGACGAAACATGCCAATAAATTTGTTGTGATATAAAATTATATGATCCTGTATTATTGGTTTAAATTATGTACATACAGAAATGTACTGGATTTAGACCAGTGTGTATATCCCTTCGTTTATAATGTACATGTAGCATACTAGTTTAATAATTAGAGCGGGATAATTTTTTCATCACCTCCTAGACGGCCTTGGCCTACCATAGGCCACGTGAGACACCTATTATTTGTCACTTCACATATGAATAGCTCTACTGTTCTCACCATCTCAAAACATTGAGTAGGGCTGACTGAAGGAGAACTGGTTCATTCGTAGGGCTGAGTGAAGGAGAACTGTGAGTATGTGTAGCCATGCGAAGAGAGGAAGTACATTTAAATATAGTCATATTTCTGGTTCATATATTCATCAATGTTAGCTTTAACTGTTGCGCTATTATGAGGAGCTTTTTAATCTGGAGAAATTGTGTAGTGGTTGGCTGTGTAGTTCATTAGGGTGTATATAGTAAGTAAGACAATGCGGTTATAGTAAACATAGGTGTATATTAGCACCATTGACCATTGTTAGAGTAAACATAGGTGTATATCAATAATTGTAAAATAATCATCAGGCAAACATTTGGAGCTTCTTGGTGCATTTTCTCTGTAGCATACTCACAACTGTCACACGCATAAGAGAGTAATCATAAATTCTGGACTGCTGTATCATAGATTGCATGTGCACCTTATCACTAGATAAACTGCTGCCTTATAATGTTGCTGAAGAGAATAAAATGATCTCTTATAACTTGACGAGTTTGTGTTTTGTTAGTTGTCGAGTTTTACCGTGCGTGAGAGGATGAACTCTCGTAGAACAGGATTAAGTCTCACAGGATATCATTAACTCTCACAGGACAGGATTACCTCTCACAGAATATGATTAACTCAACCAGGATTTGATAAATTATCACAGGACAGGATTGACTCTCACAGGATAGGGCTGACTCTCACAGGATAGGATTCACTCTCAAAGGATAGGATTCTCTCTTGCGGGATAGGATTATCGTATCACTCGATACGATTAACTATCATAGGATAGGATTAAGCCGCAGTCTAAAGACAAATTATACATATTCTGGCACGTGTCTTTTCAGTAGGAAGCTTCATCGACTTAGCCAAGGAGCTAGGTAGATGGTAGCTGTTATAGATACCGGTAACAACATACCAAAGCTTGTTCATCAAGCGTATTCATTGCAAATTATTAATGCTAGCTATACCAAATGTTATTAGTCAAATACATATACGTTGAGGTGAGATTATGTAGATCACTGGCACGGCGCTCCGTTGTTGAACTACTTTCTCGCGGGGACTCGGAATTCTGACAAACGCCGTCACGTGCCTTCACTGCAAATTATTCATGCTTGCAATATCAAATATAAAATGTTATTATTCAAGTACATAAGTTGGAGTGAGAGTTTGTAGATCTCTGGCACGGCGCTCCATAGTGGAACTACCTTCTCTTGGAGACTCGGAATTCTGACAAACGAATTTGAAGACATGATTGCTATGCTTCCGTCACCATTCCAACCTACTGTTGTCATCACAGTAACTAACTTATTGTCACGCGTGCATGTAATCGAGTGGTGACCTATTGGTTTGCCTACAAGGTATTAGACATACGGATTTGATATTTTTGTAACATCATGATATCTTGGCGGTGTGATGGATAAGAATGTCCTGGGGATTAGTGTCCCTTTTCAAATATGTTTCTATCGCAACCAAGGACGGACACTTGTCTCCAATGTGAAGAAAAGTGTCCTAACTGGGTTAAGAGATGGGACCCAGACACTCTTATCCACCGGACATTCTTATCCTCCACACCGGCATGATCGAAAACTGTTGATCGTTTCTCTCTTGCAGGAAACTAGCCTATGTTTTCATGTACACTATGATTGTTTTTCTTTGAATTTGGGTTTATTGCTGTTGTTTGAATCAGGTCGTTGGATTACGGATGCGAAAATTCCTTAATGGACGACTGCAGAATATTGAATGACGGACTAGACGCTTGTATTTGGAATTGTTGACTCTGAAGCATTGTTAAGGACCACGGCTGACCAATTATTACCAAACTTCATTAAAATGTCTTTTCGGAGTTTAATATCTGATCAGACAAGTCTTTAATACCTTATCTAGACCATTAGCCTGATGCCAAAAGCTTGAGTATGGGAGTAACAGATTTCTTTCAAAATTGTGAAGGTGCTAATTTATTAACCACGATAGTGATAAGTGCACGAGTTAATATGTGACAGCTGTAAATTGTAACCTAGTGTACAGTGACTGAGCTAGGGGTTTTCTCTAAAACTTTCCTGAGTTCAATAATTCAGCAAATGCTGAATGTAATGCACAGCCACAGGTCTTATGAGCGGTAATATTTTGACGAAATCTATATCTAACTCGTCTGTGTCTGTCGAAGACCATATTTAGTGCTTCATCCGCATCAGATGGAACTGAATAACTTGACAGGTAATCGAAAATGTTTCTATGAATGTCGAGAGATCTCGCAATATGTACCAGGAGGTGGCGGTGGAGGGAGGGGCCTGTGCATTTAGGAAATTCGAACCCACGAAATTCACAACTCCTGATCCTTTAGAAAACTTTTGAGTATCATTACCGCGCTCTCTACTATCTCCCGCCCACTGGATTATCTACCCCTGACTTTTGGGGATAATTTCGACCAATCATCGCTGATAATATTGATAACCCGATCCTTAAAATTCTGACGGAAGTGTTTTTGGCCGGAGAGTTGGCTAAAAGTTTGAAAAGCCGTGTTTTGGCGCGAAGGATGAATTTCTCTCCTCAAGGGAAGGTTTAGATATGCAAAGCGTATTTATTCCGAAGGTTGGTCCACTTGGGAAATAATAAACGGATGGCATTTGGAACGGTAGGCTTTCGTTCTTTTCTGAAAATGTTTTGAAATGACCGTGTTGAGCGGTTCTATTCCCAACTTCTCTTTTATTCTATGTCATAGAGGACAGGGTATGTTAGATAATTAAAAACTTAGTTGAGCCAAAGATGAAAGAGAAATACGTCTATAAAATTTTCAAAAAATCGATTTAAAAAAAAATATATATATATATTTATTAATTCATAATTTATTGAAAAAATTCATACGTACACATCGACCATCCAATATCTCACAGGCCAGGCAACTGCGGGTGCCACCAATGACAACAAGCGCTGCCTCTCTCACAAACCCAGATTGTACACATTCCTCTCCTCACATTGACTTCATTACTCAATAAATTAATACATAATCCAATCAAAAACGAAATCAACCCAGCAAGGTGGGTTAGTACTGTGTTCAATTTGGAGAATATATAGAATAATGACTTGCTATGACTGTTGAGATGGTTATATCAGCACAACACACGTACACAGACGAATCTCTCAATCATGTGTTATGTTGCTAATATACTTGAACTCAGTTGGTCATCTATTTTCGTATGCTGTTCTGTGATGAACACTTTACCAATCATAAGAAGTTAGATTCAGCAAGGAACAGAACATTGTATGTGCATGTCGACGTTCTATGAGCTATTTATGTTTTGATAGCAGCAACAGCTAGATAAACCTGTGCTGATATTCCTGCCACCTGTTTCGGAAGAAAAGCGGTCAAAAGTTTTCAATGATGAGAGTAATAAGACGTTCTGTTTGTTAAATCCATACCAATGGCAAGTATTCCATAATCCAAGGTGATTTCCGAGTTTCAAATTTACATAAGCGAGGGTAATAATGATTGAGCGGGTGAGTGAAAATGAAATAACGTCGATATGAAAACTATTTCAGTCATATAATGACGTTTGTGTCCTGTTCCTTTAACACCTCTTATTATATGACTGTGCGTGTTACTCTTTCTCCATTGGACCATTCGCCGTCACGTGGCTGTCGATAATTTTCCATATTGACTCCGAAGCGGGTCCATAAATGTGATATTGACTCGGCGTGACGTATGCGTCTGCTCAGCCAATGAAAATAGTCGTTGGATTGGCCGTCGGTGTACAATTTGGCTGACAGCAGGTACGAGATCGTCGGGAGCAAAGGAAATACCTTATTATATGCTATATTCTAACCGCTTTCACCTATTTAACGAGAAGGAGACGTCAGTGTCATATAATAAAACAATTATAGTCTTTTGATATCGGTCAATATGTGGTTTTGTGGACCTGAGAACACAATATTCAACTCGGCCTTCGGTAAATATTGTTTTCTCAGGTCCACAAAACCACATAATGACCTCATCAAAAGACTGTAATTGTATACTGGAGACCCCACGGGTAGGGGGGAGTTAGTGTCACAATCAAGGTTATTTCACTCATATGGTGAAAGCCAGTTTGAATGGTGAAGGAAGCCGAAGTACCCGGAGAGAACTACTACCCTTCGGCAACCTCACGCGTAGGGTTCTATTACTGTTTATACCCGGGAGAGACATAACGGAACTGACTTCATCCAATATGAACCGCAGTAAGTGATTTGGTACCCCGGTTAACTAATTAAACATTTAATAAATTCAGGTCTTCTTTCCACAAAGTCGTATTTCCTCGAAAACAATTTCAGCGGGATTTCTGTACTATGAAATCCGTATTGTATCGAAAGGTTATTGTCTGTCGCTTTACATTTAGCAATATGAAAGGTCAAAAACTGAATCTAACTGAATTCACTTCGAATAAACTATTAATTCAGGCAATGTAATCCGTAAAGGAACTTGTGACTTGACAATAAGTCGTAAGTTCTGACGGCACTGTACCCAAAGACACCTCATACACTGAGTGGGGATACCCCGGGGATGATGTTATGGTGGTTTTGTGTCGGACCAACCACGCTTCTCACGTTGATGTTCATGTTCCTGTGAACACCTTGACGATCACACGGCTGAGAGCATCGACTAAACGGTACTTAGACGACATTCTTTCTATGAGAAAGATGTATTCACGAAGGAGTGAAACGGTGTAACTGTACCCTCACTGGATCACAAGAAAAAATTTAATACACACTCTGGAGATGCCTTTGGTATGAAGAATCTGTGCCAAGAGGCTTGACATGACGCTCCGTAGATTAGATTAAATTAATACTTTTCTTGCCACTTAGGTCGATCCTCTTCCTACAAGATATAAATTATGACGATAATAGTGCGAGCAGATATAAATTAGTAGCGTGTATAGAAATATCGGACAGGGGAGAAAATTACATAATAAGAGAAAAACAAATTATTTGAAAGAAAAACAACCCGTAATAATACATAAAAACCCGCACAATATTGTTAAATATCTAACTGAAACACAAATAAGCAGTAATGTTAAACAGTTCATTTGGGCGTACAGCAACATTCCAGTATTACGAAATTCAAACTGACATTCATATACACACATACGCAATATCATTACTCATTTGAGCAATCAAATCGCCTTGTTTCGTTAATAAATTGATTAGAAAATTTAAAGAATTTTCTGTTTTGGAACAGCGTGAAATCTTTAGATCCACATAAACTATAATCTAACTTTATATTGATATTGAACTGAAAAGATATAGACTGCAAAGGTTTGAAAGGCTCATTATCAAATTTTGTACATCTAAAACAGAAAAGGAATGCGTCTTTCGGACAGTTTTCGCAAATTGGCTGTCACCAATCTAAAGCCAATCGGCTCTGCTATGAGTTGTCAGGCCTGCTATGGGTATGTCCTAACTTTAGTATGACGAATCTGTACATTTCTGAGGTCAAAAGACCTTAGTATGAGGTCATACAGGGCGAGAATTTCTACAACAAATACCCTGAAATTACATGTATTCAATTATTCCTTCAGATTCTCTTGAGACTAAAACAAAAACTTGCGAGCTGACATTCTGTGACCAGACGCTTGCAATTTGTAGTTTATCATATAGGGGTGATTTGAGCCTATTTGCATAACCGCCGGAGTAGAGGATCATGGGTAAATTCAATATGGCGACCATGTGAGGTACCAGAAAAGTGATGTTTTCTTTCAAAATTCCTACTTTTCTGTCGGGAAAAATGGGCAAAAGCTTTTTCATCTCACATCAGATTATTATTTGTTAATTTATCATGTAGTTTTTGCCAAGAAAACACATAGCTAAAAAATGAAACAAATCTTACCATAGAATCGTCCCAAGATACCTTTTTTCTAATTTCCTGAACTGTTCTAACTTACAAACATTAGCGATACTTAAGTATCATGGCTGTCTAATTTATACATTATCTGTTTAACTGTATCTCCGTCTAATCGTGATAGGCTCACCTCCTCTGTTGTTGGATTTCCGCTTGGGCTCATGGAAACATGATAGATTATGAATTTCGCCTTATAAACAAAATACTATGTGCTGTATTAATAAGGATTTGTTGGTTTCATCACAGTAACCACCTTTTGTCACTCGTACACCTATTGGTTTCTTCAAAACGTCTTGGGATTGTTGACTCAGAGCCATTGTTATCTTTAATTATTACCAAACTTCATGAATAATATTTCTTAATGAAGTTTGGTAATAATTAGCCGCAATAGTTTAATATCTCAGTTGGCAATACCTTATCCAGACCGCTAGTCTGATATTAAAGCCGTCTACATATTCGTATACTATTAAAATATTTTCTCTCAAAATTATTGACCATGACATTGATAAGTGCACGAGTGAATGAATGACAGCTGTAGACTGTAACACTAGTTTAACCTGACCTTGGATAGGGGTTTTCCCTAAAACTTTCCAGAGTTCACTAGTTCAAACAATGCTACGGTACCAAAATATTTCAAATCTTTCGGAGCAGTCATATTTTCACCGAAGTCTAAATCTTACCGGATTGTGTCCGTAAAAGACAGTATAGTGCTTCATCATCATCAGATGGAATTGGAGAACCTCACAGGTAATCACACATGTTTGTATCTATGCATGTTGAATAATTGAGCAATATATATATCGAGAGGCGGAAGAGGGGGGGGGGGGGGCATTTCGAAAACTTCCAATCCACAAAACTCCGTTCAGCTCAGTAAGGCCCCTGATACGTCCGGACGAGTGGTTGACCCTACTGTACTGAGCAGTACCTGCACAGTACTGACCAGTTTCGGGATGGAAATTGCGAGTTCTTGACTACCGCTTACAGTACATACTAGCCCGAAGATTTCCTCGTAGTACAACTTAGTTACTGCACAAAACCATCCAGTGTTAGGGCTTTTCTTGACAGTAGTGATAGGTTGGGACTGGCAAAGTACTGAAAGGTCAACGTTTTCCAGTGAACACACTCCTGACCTTCATTTTAGACCAATAAATGAATACATAATTCGATATTCAGTCCCACAAGTTTGGTTGATTCAGTTTGGACAGTAGAATAATGACTTGAAATGACTCTATAAAAAGTGATATTAGGAAGTCGCTGAGATATGTAAGAGGTGGGGAAAATTGACAACATCTGGCGACCAAAAACTCGCATTCAGACAAGAATACGGAGGATTCTAAGACGTATAGCCTTGGTATTTCAGCCGCGCTTTTATTGCAATGTTCATGTGGAAACTATGTGGTAACCACACTGCCCTAGCACCCGCTTGCCCTCCCGAGATGAACAGGTACCAAATGTTTAGTTATAAGTGATCAAGCTCCAGAAGATTGCATATTAATATTTGACAGAAATACGATGCATGGCACTGACGACGATGTTCTTACGTGCTATTTATTTTTTATAGCTGCATCAGCAAGTTTAGCCTGTGCTGAGTTTCCCGACACATGCCTGGAAAACTACCCACAGAAAATTATTCCGAAGTATGAGAGTTCAAATTAAAAAAAAAATCTTCGAACGAATCTAGGAGATTCGCGGCATCTTTATGTTTATGTTGCAATTTATATTTACAAAAGAAATTGCAGCAAAAAAAGGGAAGGTGTGGGAGGACAAAATAAAAAATGCAGACAGAGGAATGAAAACACCTGTATCTCCTTTTTTAGACGTTTAGCTATACGTCTTAGAAGGCGATACAGGTGTTTTCATTCCCCTCTCTGCATTTTCTATTTTGCCCTCCCACACTTTCCCGTTTTTACTGCAATTTGTTTTTCTTGTAAATGTATGTTCTGAATTTTTAAGTAATTATTTGACATATTTTTCACCGAATTATCGGGGTATGCCTGTTTAGCTGTTTGTCATTTCTTTGCAAGGTGAGCTTAATCAGGTTACGGTCAAACTATCCCTTTCCATACCAATGAGGTTTTTTGCTTGCACCATCTGATCAGATGTGTTTGAACGTTTTATCAGCATCATAATTATCCTAGAGTCGTTTACAAAAACGTATTCTATCGCCAAATTGAAAGACTATTTTTCCTTTATGTCGAAATAATGAATTAATCCAAATTCAATAGAAACAAATTCTTATAATATGTTATTCTTTGGCAGAAAGCTTTAAAAATGAGCATACCAAAGTCTGTCCATTTTAATTAGTCATCTAATTTGAAGCTTGTCAGAAATCAATAGTTAACTCCGCATAATTTTTTTTTTTTTTTTTTGCAGCGTATAACAAACTGAACTCTATCTACAAAATGATCAGAATTGCACTGTGATATTAATCATATATCTCACTTGAATTAACTTCTAAATTCAATTCCTATAATACTCCAGTAGTGCTGTTTATTCATAATGTATTCGTGTTCGAGTTGACCATGGTCATTGATGCCGTATAAAGTAATAACAGCCTGTACGTGGGAGTGTCACTTATATCCCATGTCCAGAACAATTTGCCGAATGATAATCCGCACACACCTCTATGACCGTACACATCACTGACCTTTGTACCAGTGAACATCTCATTATGTAATTGAGACCCGGTACATATCAATTTGTCATACATGCCGCAAAAAAGAGAAACTGTATGCAGTTAACGATTGATTTTTCACAAGCTCCCAAGCAGACGACAAATTAAAATGAACAGACTCTTAACACCCTCCTTCAGGTTTTCGAATTTCATCCTAGAAATGTTTCTACCAGATTTCATTTATTTTGTACAAAAACTAAAACGAATCAAAACGGCTTCTTCGAACATCGATGGATCATCATTCATCAGAAACTTAATTTATTCGAGATCGTTAAGTCGTTGTCGATTGTATGATGGGAATTGTGTTTGGTGGTGGATAAATGCTTATTCTGAGCCAAACATTATCTCTTCCACCTCTGAGATAGAGGGATGAAACTTCTCACTATATGTCTGAGGTCATACTCCATCAAAAATACAAACAAAATTTTTCAATGGCCGCTTTGAAGAGGTCTGAAAACAATATGATTAAAACCAGATCTACAAAAACCGTTCCAAGTCTTCAGTTGTCGCCTTAAATCAGCGACAAGTGAGATGGAGAGCGTTTTTGTTGGATATGATTTTAATCCGACTGTTATGAACGTGAGAATTAAGCATTCTGAAACTCGTGCATTTCTTGATACTTTACTATTCAAATACTTCAAATACTAGGTTCAAATTACCCCAGAGTGAAAAGCGGAATATTTATAATCGTGTTCATTCCGATAGAGCAAATGACTATACAAGATTCACTTTCTCTTATAATATTTACATGTATATATGTAGTACATGCAATATACCAAATGTATTTCATGCAGATCTTTCCCATATGATCACACAAATAAGTGCACTTTGTATAGCGTTCAATGCATTTCTATTGGCAAGTAGGGGATTTCCATCAAAATTACCCACAGACACCTTATATACATTATATACAGCTATGCAAACACACTCATTCGATATATAACTAGCCAATTAGAGAGCTAACTATAAATAGACGTTTCTGGGAATTTGGTCCTTAAATGAATATCCGGCAGTACTCTATATTTACATATATATATACAATACCAAACTAGACTGCCAGATCATGCAGTGCTGAAATCTCTCTCTCTCTCTCAATTTAGCGTTGGATCATGCTGGCAACATGCCATTAATATTGAACAGTAGGCGTAGGATTTCTAGAAAATAACATTGATTAAGTACGCTGATCAGGTGGCTGAATTGTTATTGCCGAAACGCCGGTTTTCACTTTCAGTAACTATATGGACAGGTTGGAGGAAAATGCGAGCTCGATTTTCTTAAATATCTTAAAAAATATAGAAGGGTAAAACACATAGTTTCCAACAGCGATTTTTAAAAGCATTCCCTTCTAGCGCATCAAGTAGATTGACAGAAAGTTTGTTGTAAAATTATACACGAACCTATGTAAAAATGCATGAATTCATTCACTTTTGAAGAAAAACATGCAATTTACTGTTTCCCTTTTCTTACATTAATTTTCCATCATGGATTTGCGGAGCTATTATTATCATCATGGCTCTTTGATACCGCTTTAAGTAGGTGCAAGGTGGCCGAGGCTTGAGACTACAGATAGCCCTATCGGCACATCATATTTAGACCTGTATCTCTATGTCTCGTCGAATTTATGACAAATGAGAGGATTACAATTTCGACATTGTAAACTATCCCTTTCTGGACAGAAATATTCCAGTGGGACCTGCATATGGCCTATGCATATCTGGCCTAGTAGCATTTACTAGATCCAGTGTTAAATAAATGTAAAGATTTCAATCAACGTCACAAAACATTATTGCAGACACTTATGAAACAGGGCTATACTACGAAGCGCCCGCCCCCCCACTCAAAGTTTCTCAAATTTGACAAAATACGAGTGCAAGATCTATAGGGTTACGTTTCGTAACTTGTCTAATTCCGCTCAACTCGGAGCTAGGAATTGCATGACCCATGTACTTGAAATTTCTCATGGCGTTCATAAGAAGAGAAACAATTAAAGCGTGACTGAGATACATCATTCTCTAGATGACGACTTTACAACGAATATCATATGTATTAAGAATAGTGATCAGCGATACGGATTTGATATTTGTGGAACATCATATCTTGCTGGCAACATTGAAAACTGTTGACCGCTTCTCTCTTGCAGGAAACTAGCCTATGTTTATGTATACTATGATTGTCTTTCGGAATTTGTGTGCTAATGCTGGATTTGGATTATGGACGCGGATATGCTTTAATGGACGACGGCTGAATAATGAATGACGGACCAGACGCTTGTAATTGTGCCAAGTCATAATGATGTTCCGGCGCAATACACACCGTGTTGGTATCTTGCTCAGACTGCCAAGGAAATTGTTTCGTGTCGCTTGGATGCGCTCGATGAAAGGCTTTGGAATCTCGTGCGTTTATACAGAGTCCCAGCAGACAAAGCTCCGAATAATATAATATTCATATGTAAATATTACTATTACCAGGTGCTGGTTAAAGAATTGAGTGTAGACATATCTTCATCAAATACTTCTGCTTACTCCCAAACTGCATTTACTCTGGAAGATTTATTTAACAATCACAAAATGTTTCTCAGGGAAAGAGGTATTTGTCTTCCAACCAATCATAACGACATACCAAAACTATACTGGACTCCCAAAATGCATAAATCACCATGAAAATCTAGATTCATCGCTGGTTCTAGAAGCTGCACCACCAAGCTTCTTTCAACTCTATTGCCGAGGGCCCTTCAGGAGGTAAAAGCATTTTGGGA
This sequence comes from Hanleya hanleyi, assembly GCA_036873755.1. Lineage (NCBI taxonomy): Eukaryota > Metazoa > Mollusca > Polyplacophora > Lepidopleurida > Hanleyidae > Hanleya > Hanleya hanleyi. The sequence continues at coordinate 78,179 of JAVTVY010025498.1, forward strand.
AAGGTATTGCGTCACTATTTCTAAGAACTCTGGCGTTGAATGTATGTGGATATTGAAAAACTCAAAATGTCTGACGGAAGAACTTGATGCTAAAGGTCACATACCGTACAGACATGTATCCACATGGGATTTCTCGACTCTCTATACTACAATCCCTCATCAGGACCTTATTGACCGTATAAGTTCATTAATAGTATCTGTGTTCAAGAAAACTGATCGTAGATATATTAATGTCGGAAGCCATAAAGCATTCTTTAGCTCGACTACATACAAGAGATATCATTCATGGGATGTTTCTTTGTTTATAGAGTTGCTTGAATTTCTCATTAAAAATATCTATGTGAAATTTGGCAACACAATATATTAGCAGCATATAGGTATTCCAATGGGTACTAATTGTGCACCCATGTTGGCTGACCTGTATCTGTTCTCTTATGAATATGACTATATGCAGGCGCTTTCAAAAACCGATCCATCCAAAGCCCGCTCCTTCTCATTCACCAAACGCTATATAGACGATCTTCTCGCTGTGGATAATCGCTATATAAATGACACAGTGAAGGATATATATCCACCGTAACTGGATTTGAAGGAAACTCCAGATAGCCCTACAGGCACATCATATTTAGATCGCTATCTCTATAAAAATGAAGCGGGCATTCTCTCTCGTAGACTTTATGACAAAAGAGGTGATTACAATTCCGACATCGTAAACTATCCCTTTCTGGACAGTAATATTCCAGTGGGACCTGCACATGGCGTATACATATCTCGCTTAGTAGCATTTGCTAGATCCCGTGTTAAATGTGACGATTTTAATCAACGTCACAAAACATTGTTGCAGAAACTTATAAAACAGGGCTATTCCACCAAGCGCCTCCACTCAAAGTTCCTCAAATTTGGCGATACATATCGCATGCTGATAGCGAAATACGAACGTAGCGTGCAAGATCTATGGCGCCACGTTTCGTTACTTGTGTCTAATTCCGCTTAACCCGGGGCTAGGGGCCGTATGAACCGATGTACTTCAAGATCCTAATGGTACTCATATGAACAGTCACACTCAAAGCGTGACTGAGATACATCATTCTTTAGATGACGACTTTACAACGGATATTATGGATTAAGAATACTGATCAGCGATACGGATTTGATATTTTTGGAACATCATGATGTCTTGCCGGCATCATTGAAAACTGTTGACCGCTTCTCTCTTGCAGGAAACAAGCCTATGTTTATGTATACTATGATTGTCTTTTTGAATTTGGTGCCAATACTGTTATATGGAATATGGAATAGGTCTTTGGATTATGGACGCGGATATTCTCTAATGGACGACGGCTGGATGATGAATGACGGACTAGACCCTTGTAATAATAATCACTATACCTCTTCCACGAAAACAAATTTGAGCACGACACCAACCGAAGCATGAGACTTCCAGATGATGTCCTTGTCCTTGTTGCTGATGACCTTGGGTTCCATTCGCTCATTGACTAATCTCCCTTAATTTGACGCTCTTTGTAACGGTGTACCATACATTGAAATGTGGCGAGTCAGTCATTTATTTGAAAACAGAAGCCTTAAGATCTGAACCTCTAAATAACACTGGTGTGAGACAATGCGTTATACAGGGCCGACACGGCATGTTCATCCTATGTTTCTGAAGCAATTGGCAGTTAAGTTTCTCACAGAATAGTGCAATATCTCGATTGGTTGACTAGTAGCGTTTTGACAGGCATAGTATGGTGGTTCACGCCACTGAGTGAAGTTCAACCCCGAAACTCAACATAATGAGGAACCGCCAACAGCCACAGTGCAAACACTGTCTCAAATTGGGAAATCTATCCATCGCCATTGTGTCTAAAGAAAGTGCGATTTTAATTAATAGGCATTGGGGGATTTTGCCTGGATTCATGATTCGTGATTTATACATGATTTCGAAACTCCAACATTTCCGATCAAATCTGAACGAAAGAAGAAATTTATCGGAAATCCATGAATTCTTTGAGAAATATACCAAGAAGATATCTATGTATGCCATCGTGTAATATAAAATAATCACGACAGGACACAGCACACTACAGGGGATAAAACTGCAGCATCAGAACTACACAGAAACTACCCATTTTCACGTATTTGTCACATTTGTCACAAATCATATGAAATGTGATTATAACTCACATCATCTAGGTGATAATTGTGTTGTCGATGACCTTATGCTGGTGATAGTATATTATCTGACCCACATTCTAACATATTCCCGATATGCAGGTATATACAGAAAATACCATATGTAACAGCTTGCTAAAACATACGAACATTTTTTATTAATTTTATTTATTTATCGAGCTTTGACAAATGTGGCAGGATGCCACACTTGTAACTACAACATATATCGGGCAATGGCTCTCGTAAAACAATTTGAATGAAAAGAGAAATGCATTCACTATAAACAGAAATTTAACAACGAATTTAATAACATTGGGGTAACTGTAAATGCAAGTTGATATTATAACCATAACGTAAATAATCCTACATAAACATGCGACTTTTTTCAAATGAGAGCACTCTATAATTTCTTAATTGCTATTAGTGGATACATTTCGATTTGCCTGTGGCATTATTGACCTACTTTTCGCCTTCCTATGGGCTGACCATACCAGCTGGAATTTCCGGAAGGTTATATAGGCCTATCACTCCGGGGGGATGTATGGAAAACCCATACACTGATAAGCAAAAACTTGATCTTGATAATAAGCGCGCGCAAGCTTACGTAGTAGTATTTTATCATAGCTGTGTTAGCACAGCCAAAGTGTGCTGATATACAGAATGATACGGGTCACTGGCTATGTCGGAAGATTGGAGTATATCCGAGTCACCAGAAAACTATATACCATTTTAGAGAGTATGAGGGTAAAATATTTTTCAATACCCGTGAAAATATGTACACACATAACGCATATTTATGTTCATTTAGCTGTTCAGGTGACCACGAATTAAAGAGGCGTGAGAATAGTAGTGGTTAACAGTTGCCATGGGAAAAACAGGCACTAATACGGTACACAAGGCGGTGACTTTGTAGAACACTCATCCATGACGGAGGGGGGGGGACAGAAATGTTGTAGGGTTACGGTAACAGAAAGACAAAGCTGCAAAACTGAGCTTGTATTTTCTGACTAAATCTCAAATAAGGCAGACAGCAAAGTATAACATGTTTTATGCCGATTATGTTACCATAACAGACTAAATTTCGAAGTTATCAAGATAAAAAACATAAGGAAATTTCTTCAATCGTCTGGATTCAATTATATTTGGGAATGCCAAGGGAATATCAACAAAAAATATTTCTGAAAAAAAAACTGGAACAAAGGCTGAACGACCAGGTATATTGGAATCATCCAAGGAAAAATTTTACCAAATTGTCAAGACCGAATTTACGTTTGAGCTCTTTCCTAAGGTACTTCCAAAAAAAATTAGACTTCATTTTACTAAATTTAGAACTTCAAGTAATCATTTACCAACTGGAACGGGGACATGGCACAGCATCTGATCGAGTTTGTTCTCCTTGCAATGCAAATATAGTTGGGGACGAGTATCATTTCTTGGTTCAATGTACTGCACTGAATGGATAAGGAAACTTGTACATATCTCGATATGTTTCTGTAAAATCAAGAGCTTTCAGATTACGGTTATTGTTTCAGTCGAAAAACAAATCCAAACAAAAACAAAAATGGGGACATCTTGGATTTTTTAAACATTTCCAGGAGAGCTTGACCCAAGCTGAAACGCCCCCTTCCGCTCCCCTTCCTGTAGGCAGGTCCCGAAGCGCGGGTTAAGATATAATTTCTAATTTTTGGAACTGTACTCACGAACAAACAGATATGATTTATATGATGGGTCCTACTCGTCCATCATAGATTTACACATCATTGTAAGTTTTTCTGTTTCGCCGTCTAGTTGTCCGAGGCAAACCTCCTTCGCAGTCAGACCTGCGCTTGGGCTCATGGGAGCTTTATTGATTCTGAATTTCTTCTTATAGACAAATACTAGATACCATATGCATATTCCGCTGTTTCCCTACAACGTCTTAGAAGTATTGACTCAGATGCATTGTTATGTTTAATTATTACCAAACTTAATGAAAACTATTTCTTAATAAAGTTTGCTAATAATTAATATCTGAGTACAATAACTTAGCCAGATCGCTAGTCTGATATACCAAAGCAGTCTACTTCTTCGTACACTATTAACATATTTCTCTCAAAATTATTGACCATGCTACTGATAAGTGCATAAGTGAATGAATGACAGCTGTAAGACTAGTTTAACCTGACCTTGGATAGGGGTTTTCCCTAAAACTTTCCAGAGTTCAGTAGTTCAAGCAATGCTGAATACTACCAAAATATTTCAAATCCGGACCTTCGGAGCAGTAATATTTTCACCGAAGTCTAGATCTTACCGGATTGTGTCCGTAAAAGACAGCATAGTGCTTCATCAGCATCAGATGGAATTGGAGAACCTCACAAATAATCACATATGTTTGTATCTATGCATGTTGAAGAAGTGTGCAATATATATCGGGAGGCGGAAGAGGGGTGGGGGGTGCACTTCGAAAAAGTCCAATCCACAAAATTCACACTTCCTTTCTCTGAGTGAACAAAACTGGTGTTGTACCCCTCTCCCATGCTCCCACGATACATGTAAGTTGTACCAACAACTGGAGCCGCTCTCAGAAGCCCAGATGCCAGAGGTACACTCTTGGAAATATTCAGGGAATAATCCTGAATAGATCAAGTTGCATATCCACAACTCAATTTCAGGGATTTTACCTGAAATCCAGGGATAATGTCCTGAAATTCAGGTATATCAACCATGAACTTAAGCTAAGTTACCTGCATTTTAGGGGATTTTACCTACCTGAATAGGGTCGGGAACTTAATAATCAGGGTGATACATTTGCCTGAATTTCAGGGAGAATCCCCTCATTCAGGGATCTTTTTCCTGAAATTTAGGTAATCAGCCCTGAATTTCAGCCAAAATCACTGAAATTGAGTTGTGGATATACAACCTGGTCAGTTCAAGACTTTTACTGAATATTTCTGAGATTGTACACAGGCCATCCTGGGACTGATCAATACTGTCCAGTAACTGCAAATTTCTGCTCAGAAAGGCCCCTGATACGTTCGAACGAGATGTTGATCTTACTGTACTGAGCAGTACTGCTGAGAACCTGTACAGAACTGACTAGTTTGGGGATGGAAATTGACAGTTCTTGGCTTTGGTTTACAGTACATATACTGTCCTGAAGATTTCCTCGTAGTGCAACTTAGTTACTGCATAAAACCATCCAGTATTAGGGTCTTTCTGGATAATAGCGATAGGTTGGGACTGGCACAGCACTGAAAGAACAACGTTTCCCAGTGAACACACTCCTTACCTTCATTTCAGATCAACAATTTAATACATAATTCGATATAAAAATTCAGCCCCACAAGTTTGGTCGATTCAGTTTGAACAGTAGAATAACGAATTGAAATGTCTCTTCAAAAAGTTATATTAGGAAATCCCTGGGATATGTAAGAGGTAGGGAAAATTCAGACAAGAATACGGAGGATTCTCAGACGTATAGCCTTGGTATTTCAGTCGCGCTTTTATTGCAACGTTTATGTGGAAACTATATAGTAACCACACTGCCCTAGCACCGGCTTGAAGTTAGGAAGGCCGTCCATTTTTACTTGCCTTCCTGAGATGAACAGGTACCAATCATTTAGTTATAAGTGATCAAGGTCCAGAAGATTGCATATAAATATTTGACAGAAATACGATGCATGGCACTATTAAACGACGATGTTCTACGTGCTTTTTATTTTTGGTAGCTGCACCAGCAAGTTTAACCTGTGCTGATTTTCCCGACACATGCCTGGAAAACTACCCACAGAAAGTTATTTCGAAGTATCAAATTTCAAATTAAAAAAACTACGAAACTAGGAGATTCGCTGCATCTTTATGTTTATATTTAAATTTATATTTATAAAAAAAAATTGCCAGAAAAAATGGAAGGCGTGGGAAGTAAAAATAAATAATGCAGAGAGGGGAATGAAAACATCTGTATCGCCTTCGTGACTAGCGTTTAATAACGTTCTGAATTTTAAAGTAATAATTCGACATATTTTTCACCGATATTATCTGGGTATGCCTAGCTGTTTGTCGTCTCATTGCAAGGTGAGCTTAATCAGGTTACGGTCAACCTATCCCTTCCCATACCAATGAGTATTGTTTGCACCATCTGATGAGTTTGAACGTTTTATCAGCAGCATAATTATCCTGTGGTCGTTTATAAAAACGTATTCTATCGCCAAATTGTAAGATTATTTTTCTTTTATGTCGGAATAATGTATGTATCCAAATTCAATAGAAACAAATTCTTGAAATATTGTATTCTTTGCCGATAACTTTTAGTTTGCTAGAGGAAAGCTTTAAAAAGGAGCATACTAAAGTTCGTCCATTTTAATTAGTCGTCTAATTTGAAGCTTGTCGAAAATCAATAGTTATCTTCGCATAAATGTTTACACTGTGATATTGATCATATATCACACTTGAATTGACTCCTTAATTCAATTCCTGTAAAAATCCAGTGCTGCTGTTTATTGTATCATGGCTCAATTACAGGAGACGTCATAATGTATTCGTGTTCGAGTTGACCAAGGCCATTGATGCCGTATAAAGTAACAACAGCCGGTACGTGGGGGTGTCGCTTATATCCCATGTTCAGAGAAATTGCCGAATGATAAACCGCACACACCTCTATGACCGTACACGGCATTACTGACCTTTTTATCAGTGAACACGAACACATTTTGGGGTCTGATTTTGTATACTTTGCCCCGGTACATGGAACACAAGTACTGGAGTTTTATATGGAGGGAATTACAAAGTTATTTCAAGCGTGATATATTATCAATATCACGAACTAATGGAGTACAGTTTTTCATACATGCGGCACAAAAAAAAATTATGCAGTTAACTATTGATTTTTCACAAACTCCCAAGCAGACGACTAATTATAATGGACAAACATTAGTATTCATTATACTCTAAACACCATCCTCCAGTTTTTCGAATTTCATCCCAGAACGGTTTCTACCAGATTTCATTTATTTTGTACAAAAATTAAAACGAATCAAAACGGCTTCTTTATGTCAAAGTCTTATTTTGCAAGAACATCGATCGATCATCATTCATCAGAAACTTAATTTACTCAATTTAATTTATTCAGTCGTTGTCGATTGCATGGTGGGGATTGCGTTTGGAGATGGAAAGATGCTTATTCTGAGCCAAAAATTATCTCATCCACCTCTGAGATAGAAGGATGAAACTTCTGACTACTCCATCAAGAATACATACAAAATTTTCCAATGGCTGCTTTGCTTTGCGGAAAACATACTGATTGAAACCAGATCTTCAAAAACCGTTCCAAGTCTTCAGCTGCCGCCTTAAATCAGCGACAAGTGATATAAGGAGCGCTTTTGTTGGATCTGGTTTAAATCAGACTGTTATGAACGTATCATCGGAAGGTCATTTCCTATAGAAACTGTGCCCCCCACCCATAGGAAGGGCAATTCCTGCAGAAACTGTGCCCTCCAACCCTAATTAAGCATTCTAAAACTTGTGCATTCCGCGTTGAATAACTATAAAAGCTTCACTCCTGGAAGACGTACATTTCTGTTATAATATTTACATGTATATATGTAGTACATGCAATATGCCAAATGTATTTCATGCAGATCTTTCACATATGCTCACACAAACACGTGCACTTTGTATAGCGTTCAATGCATTTCTATTGGCAAGTAGGGGATTTCCATCGAACTTACCCACAGAAACCTTATATACATTATATACAGCTATGCAAATAAACTCATTCGATAAATAACAAGCCAATTAGAGAGCTATATATAAATAGACGTTTCTGGGAATTTGGTCCTTCAATGAATATCCGGCAGTACTCTATATTTACATATATATACAATACCAAACTAGACTGCCAGATCAGCGCTGAAATCTCTCTCTCTCTCAATTTAGCGTTTGATCATGCTGGCAACATGCCATTAATATTGAACATTAGGCGTAGGATTTCTAGAAAATAACATTGATTAAGTACACTGATCAGGTGGCTGAATTATTATTGCCGAAACGCCGATTTTCATGTTCAGTAACTATATGGACAGGTTGGAGAGAAATGCGAGTTCGATTTTCTTAAATAACTTAAAAAATATAGAAGGGTAAAACACATAGTTTCCAACAGCGATTTTTAAAAGCATTCCCTTCTAGCGCATCAAGTAGATTGACAGAAAGTTTGTTGTAAAATTATACACGAACCTATGTAAAAATGCATGAATTCATTCACTTTTGAAGAAAAACATGCAATTTACGGTTTCCCTTTTCTTACATTAATTTTCCATCATGGATTTGCGGAGCTATTATTACCATCATGGCTCTTTGCTACCGCTTTAAGTAGGTGCAAGGTGGTCGAGGCTTGAAACTACAGATAGCACTATCGGCACATCATATTTAGACTTGTATCTCTATGTCTCGTCGAATTTATGACAAATGAGAGGATTATAATTTCGACATTGTAAACTATCCATTTCTGCACAGAAATATTTCAGTGGGACCTGCATATGGCGTATACATATCTGGCCTAGTAGCATTTGCTAGATCCTGTGTTAAATACATGTGACGATTTTAATCAACGTCACAAAACATTATTGCAGAAACTTATGAAACAGGGCTATACCACGAAGCGCCCCAACTCAAAGTTTCTCAAATTTGGCAAAATACGAGTGTAGCGTGCAAGATCTATGGGGTTATGTTCCGCAACTTGTCTAATTCCGCTCAACCCGGAGCTAGGGATTGCACGACCAATGTGCTTGAAAATCCTCATGGCGTTCATATGAAGAGAAACAATTAAAGCGTGACTGAGATACATCATTCTCTAGATGACGACTTTACAACGAATATCATATGTATTAAGAATACTGATCAGCGATACGGATTTGATATTTGTGGAACATCATGATGTTTTGCTGGCATCATTGAAAACTGTTGACCACTTCTCTCTTGCAGGAAACTAGCCTATGTTTATGTATACTATGATCTTGTCTTTTGGAATTTTGTGCTAATGCTGTTATATGGAACATGAAATAGATATTTGGATTGTGGACGCGCATATTTTTTAAAGGACGACAGCTGAATAATGAATGAGGGACCAGACGCTTGTAATTGTGCCAAGTCATAATGATGTTCCGGCGCAATACACGCCGTGTTGGTGTCTTGTTCAGATCTGTCAGGAGAATTGTTTCGTGTCGATTAGATGCGCTCGATGAAAGGCTTTGGAATCTCGTGCGTTTATACAGTCATCACTATACCCCTTCCACGTAAACAAATTTGAGCACGACACCAACCGCAGACACAGAAGGCTATGCTGCTGAAGACATTGGGTTCCATTCGCTCATTCACTAATCTCCCTTAATTTGACGCGTTTTGTAACGTTGTACGATACATTGAAATGTGGCCGGTCAGTCATTCATTTGAAAACAGAAGCCTTACGATCTGAACCACAAAGAACACTGGCGTGAGACAATGGGTTATACAGGGCCGACATGGCATGTTCAGCCTATGTATCTGAAGTAATTGGCAGTTAAGTTTCTGACAGAATAGCACAATATCTCTATTGGTCGACTAGCAGCGTTATGACAGGCATATCATGGTGTTTTACTTCGTTGAGTGATATTCAACGCCAAAACTCCACAGTGCAAACATAGTTTGTCTCAAATTGGAAAATCTATCCAACGCCATTGTGTCTAGAGAAAGCGCGATTTTAATTAATAGGCATTCGGGGGATTTTGCCTAGATTCGTGATTTATACATGATTTCGAAACTCCAACAGATCCGATCAAAGCTGAACGAAAGAAGAAATTCATCGAAAAATCTTGAGAAATTCGAGAAATGTAGATAGAATCATCTAATTAGCCCAAATTACTGCTGCATACTACTGGAATTCGTCGAGTAGATATTATACATATATGCCATTGTGTAATAAAATATAAACATGACAGGTCGTGGCCCAATACAGGAGACAGGACTGCGCCATAAGAACTAAACCGAACTTAGTTACCCCCATCTTCATTTTATCAAGTCAATTTCTACGTTCCCACTTCGAACTTCCCTTGATACATCTGGCCCCCTTCAATGTTCAGAGAACTTATAAATAGACAAGAGACGCCACTGACTTCGAAACCATTTGAATTTCCAAATGTGTCATAGAAGGGCGTTATTGATTGGTTGACCTATATATTGGGCCAATAGAACCACATATTAAGAAGATTGACGTCGCTACTTGAGGATGATGTCGCTTCACACAATCGGCGTGTAGGTTCTGACTGGTTCGCCTCTCGTTCGCGGGTGAATAGTACACCTCGGATTTTGAACACTGAAGATGGTCCGATAAATCAAGGCAGGTTCGAAGTGGGAACGTAGAAATTGGATTGATATAATGAATATGAGTTATCCCATTTCTGTGTATTTTTCACATAGCGTGGAGACCATATGAAATGGGATTATAATTCAAATCATCTAGTTGATAATTGTGTTGTCGATGACCTTATGCTGGTGATAGTATATTAGCTGACCCATATTCTAACATATTCACGATATGTAAGCCTAGTTATATACAGAAAATACCATATATAATAGCTTGCTAAAACATACGAACATTTTTTATATTAATTTTATTTATTTATCGAGCTTTGACAAATGTGTCAGGGATGCCACACATGTAACTACGACATATATCGGACAACGACTATCGTAAACCAATTTGAATGGAAAGAGAAATGCATTCTCTATAAACAGAAATTTAACAGAGAAATCAATAACATTGGGGTACCTGTAAATGCAAGTTGATATTATACACATAACGTAGATAATCTTACATAAACATGCGACTTTTTTCAAACGAGTGCACTATATAATTTCTTAATTGCTATTAGTGGATACATTTTGATCTGCCTGGGGCATCATCGACCTACTTTTCGCCTTCGTATGGGCTGACCATACCAGCTGGAATTTCTGGAAAGTTATATAGGCCTATCTCTCAAGAGGAGATGTATGGAAATCCCATACGCTGATATGGAAAAACTTGATCTTGATAATAGCGCGCACAAGCTTACGTAGGGGAGATTGGGGTACACTGGGTCATTTTTCACATTTTTGCAAAAATCTGTGTTATTATTGCCCTGTAGTTTACCCTTGTATACTTTCGTTATAACTTATACTTATGATGACATAGTCGCACAAAAAAATCTGAAATATCTGTTATACTTTTCTCAAAAATTATGTTTTAAAAACGTAAAAAAATGTGTCCCACTTTGCCCCACTATGGGGTACTCTGGGACACCCACTGGGGTGCGATGGGACAATAAACAACACACATTTTATAAGAAGTATATACTAACATGTTTCATAGGAGTTTAGAAGATTCAACAACGGTGGTTAAGTTAGTTGCTATTTTAGGCCCCTGCTTTACGTAAAATATTTCCCAGAAGCCAAATTTGAGGAAAAAATATTTTGCGTGATTCTCATCCCAACGAAAGCATTTGACTTTGAAAGTTTTAGTAAAACTCATCAAATCTGATAGGATTAGCAAGTACTACCATCTAGGAAACAAAATAATGCACTTTGATGGCATTTTAGGATGAAAGGAAATTTTACCATTTGATTATTATTGTCCCAGTGTGCCCCTGCAAAAGTGTCCCACTCTGCCCCACGTGCATGATATATTCCTTTTTATGACAAAAAACTAATACATACAGCTGAGATACTAAATCGATATAATTAAAGTGTACCTTTGTCCATCCTCTCTCAGTAGTAATAAAACAGCAATGAAGTACTGCTGAAAACGTCTCATAACGAACTATCATCCTCAGTCCTAAAAAATTACTTGGACTGCTCAAAAACAGTTTTTGTGTCCCTAATTTTTTACCAATGATAGGTTTTACTTGTAATCAATATAGAAGTTGTATGGGGGCGATAGCTTTCTGCTGATTGTAATGTTATGTGCCTCTTGTTCTTGGCAAAAGAGCTAGACGGCTTGTCCCACTGTGCCCCATGTCCCACTGTACCCCAATCTCCCCTAGTAGTATTTTATCACAGTTGTGTTAGCATAGCCAAAGTGTGCCGATGTACCGAACGATTCGGGTCACTGGCTGTGTCGAAAGATCTGATTATTCGAGCCACCAGAAAACTAAAGTATATCATCTTGGAGAGTATGAGGGCAAAGTATTTTTCAATACCCGTGAAAATATGTACACACATAACGCATATTTATGTTCACTTAGTTGTTCAGGTGACCTCGAATTTAGAGAAGCGTGAGAATAATAGTGGTTAAAAGTTACTATGTGAAAAACAGGCACAAATACGGTACACTTGGCGGTGACTATGTAGAACACACATCCATGGCGGAAGGGGGGGGGGGGGCAGAAATGACGTAGGGTAACGGTAACAGAAATACAAAGCTGCAAAGTTGAGTTTGTATTTTCTGACTAAATCTGAAACAAGGCAGACAGCAAAGTATCGACTATGTTACCATAACAGACTAAAGGACATTGTATCTTTAGATGGGTAAATGGCCCCAGATCAGGTGCAATGCAGAAGTACCAAAATAAAATACTCCCACTAGAAGAAATTGTTCAATTGGCATGAAGTACAATATTATATTGTATACTCAGAAAAATTTCAAGGCACCGAGTCTGATGATTCTCGAGAAACAGGGCCGTAAGGTAGTGCATTCGTGCAAAATAGTTGATTCTGAGGTGAAACAATTCTTAATGTTCTCTGTAATCATATGAAGATAAACGATAACCAGTACCAGAGTTTGTCTACGAGTACAAATTGGAACAGCGAGTAGGCCGTATCAAGATGGTTCTGGTTATCGCTTATCTTCGTATGTTTATATAGAAAGAAATATGAGGTATTTTCGCCTTAAAATTGGCGATTTTGCACGAATGCACTACTTTACGGCCCTGTTATTGAGAATGATCAGAAACTTTTCTGAGTATACAATATAATATTGTACTTCATGCCAACCGAACAATTTCTTGTATATGTAATATTTTAATTTTGGCACCTCTATCGCACCTGTTCTGTGATCATTTACCCATCTAAACATACGTGGTCCTTTCGAACATATCTGGATGAAAAACATAAGGAAAATACTTCAGTCGTCTGTATTCAATGATATCTGGGAAGCCCAAGGGAATATCAACAAAAAAATATTTCTGAAAGAATTAGAACAAAGATTGAAAGACCAGTTTTTGCAAAACTGGCATGGAAATATATTTGAATCATCCAAAGGAAAATTTTACCTAATTGTCAAGACTGACGTTTGAGTCCTATCTTAAGGTACTTCCAAAAACAATTAGAGTTCATCTTACTAACTTAGAACGCCAAGTCATCATTTACGAATTGAAACGGAGACGTTGTACAGTATCTGGTCGAGTTTGCTCCCTTTGCATTGAAAGTATAGTTAGCTGGACGAGTATCGTTTCTTGGTTCAATGTACTGCACTGAATGCACAAGGAAACTTGTACATATCTCGATTTGTTTTTGTAAAACCAAATGCTTTCGATTACGGCTACTGCTTCAGTTGAAAAAGAAATCAGTACTTCCAAAGCTGTGTAAATCTGTGCTTGTAAAGCTGTGTAAATTTATCCAAATTGGTCTGTCTCAATTATAATCTGTCCAATTTTATTATTTGAAATCCCCACATTCTGGATATCAAAGTAGTATATTGGATAATCATCTCAGTAGCTATTTATTCAATTCAAAATCTAAACGAATGTAATTATATGGCAATGAATCTGATACTGTTGCTAGAAAAAAATTATTCTGCCGCCATGTTTTCAGTTCATGTACTATCTTCCTCGCGTGTTTTTTTCAGCATCATTGACTGGGTTATAATATACCTCCATTTCCTAGTTAGCTTTGTAGTTAGCGTTGTTTGACTGGTCCGGGCTTGGCATTAATATTCTGGACAGGACCGAGAGCCGAATAATATCTTGACTGATAATTATTTCCAATATTAACTTTCCTAATTGTCCACTGAATCAAGATTCAAAATCAATGTCTATATCGTATCTATTTTTGTGCAGGATTTGGGGAAAGTAAGAGAGGAGTTATAAGGTTTGGGAGAGCAAGAATCGCGGTAGAAGGTTATTCTGATAAGACTTTATACACTGGGTGCAACGTGTATGACTACTGTGGAAAAAGGCCCAATAATGGCAAACTGGATGGTAGGGGAAAACTTGAGTCTCAGAAGACTAAAATACATAGGATCGTGGGTTTTATACTATACATAATGTTATTAAGTATAAGCCGAGTATAAAAGGGCGGAGAATACTGGATTGTTGATGGAAGGGAGAATAATGAGGAATGTTAAGTATATGGGCCAAGGGGAATAATGGGAGAGTCTCAATAGTGATTTGTCAAATGTTAAGTAGACACACAGGGTATTACTTACTGAGGGATTTCATTGTGAATATGACCATGATGTCAATAAGAAAAATATTCAATAACTTTGAAAATTTAAGAAAGAAATGTTCTAACCAGATTTAGGGTTGGTATAATACCGCCTTCTCATAGAAACCGGACGAAGGAAAAGTACTAACAAGAATGAAAGATATTGCACGACAGGTCAAACAAGTGAGATAAGGAACGAGTTCCAATCTCTTCACTCCTGTTCAACGCTGACAGCACTGAGAATGCCGAATATCTCTAGACATGTGTATACCTGACCAAATGGATTGAAAATTAGAGATCATTCCAAACAGATGAAAAATGCATTTTAGTTAGACTCAGCAAATTTGTAAGAGAATGTATGCTATTGTGTATTTGATTAAATATATAGTTATGTTCTGACATAAACAACCGTGATTTTATGCGAAAATATCCATTTCAAAATTATATTTTTGTTTTGTTTGTTGGATCTGTTTTAATTTATTTTTCGTGTTCGTCAATATATATTCTGTGATGTTTGTCGATAATATTCTATAATAACCACAAATGAAAGAGGTACCGGTAATACTTCTATAATTGTTAAAGAAGTAAAATATCTTTTGGTTCTACTCTTCCTAGTATATAAATATTGTGCCTCTCCTACCACCCTGGTGGTTTTAGAGTGTAATAACAAATTGAACTTGAGAAATTGGTAGGAATTTATGTCAGGATCGGTCAGATAGGAGAGAATGAACGGTTTGCTACTCACAGAAGGAAAATATAGTTTAGGTGATACTTCTGCAATTGAGGGTAACGAAGGGAGTAGCATCGATAAGTGTGAAAAGGGTAGATATTTTCTGATTACACATGCAGTGTCTATGTTTCACTGGAAAGAGAGGTCATGTGATGGAATTTTCGGTCTTCAAGACGACAAGGGCTTGTGCGCGATCTTAAGATGCTGTAACGCAAGGTCGTCGGATGATGGTGTCCATAAAATCCGGATAATAGATTCCAGTTTCGGCTTATGAGATTTCTCGAAGACTTGATAGCCTCTTTAAATGAGACAAGATACAACAATGACGGAGTCCATGTCTGCTGAATATTAAGCCGATTTATTGTAAATTCATTCCACCTAACTGGAATGATCGGCAGTATTTGGCAGGCAGACCAACACAGCTTCATTAACATCAGACCATTTTGTAAATGTCTTTCAAAACCGGAGATAGTACATCTATCATCGGAGACATGAATTAGCCTGCCTGTACGCACCGGTCGTCCCTTTTCATACAATGCTATAAACATTACAGGGTCAAGTTAACTCTAAACTAACTCGTCAAACCTTCGGTGCACTTTAGACTTCCTGCTCAGCTATATGCCGCATTATCTAAACACACACGTCAAATTCAGAAGGATTCAGTACAATTCCAGTGTGGTTACTGTTAAATCATACAAATTGAAACATACATAACTGTTTCTCACTTTATGCAAGTGTATGGTGGCTAAGAAATTCCATATTTCGCAATGTGTTGGCTTGGGAAAAACGGGTTGCACGGCATGTTGGAACGATCAGTGCCCATCGCGGTGCGATGGAGTACCCGCCATCCATCCAGTTGAATATTAGGGAATATTTCATATATTTACACTATAATCATATACTATCATACTGTGTTATAATTGTACTCTCTTATATAATTAGATTGAAAATAATTTCAATCGACATTTCAATCTGGGAAAATTGGATCTTGTCCCTGATTCAAGTCTATTATACTATAACACAGTACTTAGGCCCTATGTTTTAACTTGTATGTAAATGGTAAACTCAGTTATAGAGGGGCCTACTGAAAGTACACCCTATATAAAGTTTAATTAGAAATGACAGTGGTCCAATTAGTTTTCCGCACATGGACCAATCTGTTAGAGTTATTTTCCATTTGGTTTTGCAAAAGCCAACCGCAGCCTAATAATGATATCGTTTTTGAAGTACCTTTCAGATTGCATCGATTATATTAGTACTTCATGCAGGCGATAACAACTCTTCTTTCATTTTAGTCATAGTTTTACATCTATGCTGGGTTCGAGGTTTTAAGGCTTCCCCAGGTATGAAATACGATGAAACGTCTGATATAGTTGAGAGGCCAAATATCACGAAAACCACGCTCATTTGGTGTATCGATGTTGTCCTGAACATCAGCCATGGTATAATTTGTCTCTTGGTCATATATGGGCTAGACAGGGAAACTTTAACCGTTCAGCACTGTGTAATTTCGCACTGATCAGCACTGTCTCGAAAGACCCTATAATAATAGATAATTCTATACAGTAACTGAGCGGTACTGTCCGGGAAATCATTAAACGAGCACTTCAGAACAGTCATGGACTGACCATTGCCATATGCCGAAACTGATCAGTATTTTACAAGTTCTGGGCAGTAAGGCTCTGTTGTTGACTGCAAGAAAGTGTTTGGTACCTATCAGTAACTCAACATGGCCGTAAAATTACCACACAGAACAATATAAGGTTAGAAACTTGTCCCAACTTATCAGGGGTCCTTCTGAACAGAAATGTGCAGTAACTACACAAAGATAATTTCTACATATTGGCATGACACTGGACGCACATACATACACATTTACTTAAGCGGTTTCGTTACTTTTCAGACGCAAACATGTTGATAGTAAAGCTCCCTGGATAATGGTCTTATATTGAAAGTATTAAAGAGCATATCCAATAGATCATAAATTTTCACCATGTTTTCGTATGAAATAAGTACTTCAATACGCTTTTAGCCCTGTGTCATAACTGTGCACACAGCATGCTATCTTAGAAAAAAATAACACGGTGAACATTCAATTACTTTCCTTATATGTCTATCGCATGTATTACTGATTTAAATTAGCCACAAAAAATGAGTTCTTCAATATGTCGATTCCTGCAAATAGATGTAAGTGCCAATATCGCACGGTAATGGATAGTAGAAAACATCAAAATGTAGGTCGGATGTATGGTTCAATAAATCTAAATTTTTCAAACACGCAAGAGAAAGAATGTGAAAAATTACTTTGCCTACCATTTGGCTTAAGGGCTTTCTTTGCCTTTTGGTTAAGGGAAGTAACCAGATATATCCTTCAAAACCTGCATTTATACACAAATGAGCCTATATATCAACTGAAAACGAATAATGAATCTCAAACCTGTCAACAGCCAAAAAATTGAAACCTTTCCGAGACGGATAAACTCAAATTTACATTTGATTTCATCCGACCTACATTTTGATGTTTTCTACTATCCATTACCGTGCGATATTGGCACTTACAAATCAGAAAAAAAAACTAATATGACAAAAGATCTGAGACGTTTCACAATTTTATTGTGTAGCCAGGCTACTTTGACCACTGCTTCGTGATGTCATGCCATATTAAAAGGTACGTAATGCACTATTAGTGCTCTTTATTATAAAATGGTCATCTTTGCAAGACAGCATTTGAGAAAATACTGTTTCCGGTAACCTATTACATCTTGACCGGGGGTATATTTCTTTTATAACATATACGTTAACCCTGCAGTCAAAATAATCTTCTATGTAGTATATACACTTACGGATTCTAGATTTTCGGGATTTCAATATACTTGCAATGTTAAAGAAATTGATTTTGCCCGTTAATAAAGAGTTATATACGAGTTGTCAGAGCATTTCCATCATAGCTCTCTAGATTTGTATCTAATACCGCTTATGCCGGTGCTAGGGGCCGTGTGGTCATATCATCTAAGTTGCCACATGAACAGATACAATAAAGGCGTACCTGAGATACAACACATACCACGAATCGTTAGATTCTTGGTATGTGCTTTAGAATAGGTTAACCGGAAGACTATACTGTGAAGTCATGTGACTCTGTCAGTATGTCGGCACCTCTTCCCACTTCCCTTATATGTGTGGTAATGAATTCCCGTTATTTGTCATTCCGCTCAAGAATGCCCACGACATTGTAAGATGCAGGATTACGTGAAGAGAAAACGAATGCAGTCTCAAATCACTGAACGCAATGAATACTGCATGATCTTTAATGTATAGTCATTCATACATTCTGACGCAGCAGGAAACTTCACTGGGAAAACCCAGAGCTGGATAAGTGTTCCATCCCGCTGTCAAGTATTAACTCCAGATGGGAGGAATCATAGACCGTAAAGTGAACGGTTTCTGGTGAAACCAAAGGATTATTCTCAGGTATTTTTAGTTTGCTTTTGAGTTCTATTGCAAAAATAATATATTAATTCTGACGCAGACCAAGCAGGAAAATAATCCAATATTTAATAAATAGTTTGATGTGTTTGCCAAATCAATATTCGTTTTACAATCTTGATACCTTGAGGTCTATTGAATGAGAACAGTTAGCTCCGAATATTGTTACAATTTGAAGGAATAATTTATTTAAAATGTTGGAAAATGCTTCTAAAGGAAGAATTACTTGTTCAAGTTCAGCAAATATTAAGAAAAGCGAGCAAACTGAAATGCATTTGATCTTTTATGTCTACAGCATTGCAATCAACGAAATGCTCTACTTTTGGCCGTCTCTTTCTATCCTGCAGTGAACGGCTATAGTACGAACATTGTATGTTCATATTCTTTTATAGTTCTAGTTTCTAGCAATGGTGTCATTTATTTCATGTAACCCGTGTATTTTAAGATCTTCATAGTGTTCATATGAATAGGCGCAATCAGAGCGTGACTGAGATACATCAGTCTCGAGATAGGGACTGTACAACGAAAATCAAATGAATTAAGAATACTGATCTGCGATACGGATTCGATATTTGTTAATCATCATGATGTCTTGCCGGCATCATTGAAAACTGTTGACCGCTTCTCTCTGACAGGAAACTAGCCTAGTTTGGTGCCAGTGCTGTTGTATGAATTAGGTTTTTGGATTATGGACGCAGAATTTCTTTAATTGACGAGAGCTGAATATTGAATGAATGACTAGATACTTGTATCAAAGCTGTAAATAAATATTTCGAAAATGCGATTTCATCTCCATCTCAGCCTCAGTGTTATATCAAAGTCCATATTAAGCTGAATAAATATTGTTAAAAATGTATTGATCATGTGGCATTGCTATCAATCAAAAGTTCGTTTATCAATCAGACACCAGTGTTCAATGGCTGCGAAATTCATCTCTGGTCCATTGGTTTCTTGGGATCATGCAAAAACCTAGGATGCATTATACGACCAAGAATTCTGTATCCTAGCAGAAACGTAATAACATTTATATAGTCAAATTTAGTCAACTTCTAGACCAGTAAGTACAATAATTGACTTCATATTATTTTGATAAATATATATATATACCGACTTAGTCATTTCCCCTGCGTTCCGTCGCGAATTTCAAATATTCTAAAAACTTCGGCGGTCGCAAGAACAAATAGATGCCATGCTGTGATATTTGAACGGATATTCAACCTCTATACGATTCTCCGATCCGAATGCACATATGAACTATTTGATTTATTTACAGACACTTATTCAGTCATAATTATCCGCTCTATAAAATATTTTTGCAAATTAAATAAATACCAGCTTTGGGAATGACGTCAATAATATAGATTGCGTTGGATTTAGACAGACAAGTATACGCTTGTATCATTCCACTCTGTAAAATATATTTGCCGAATAATCATTTTTCTGCCTCGACTATATATGGGGAGATTGTGTTAAATTTATTTAATGAAGTTATTACTCTCGCCATCATAGAAGGTGACGGGGGTATAATATTATGGGTGGGTCCGTCTGTCAGTCAGTCATATTAACATATTGCGTTAGATATTATGCAATTACAGGTGAATATAGTCACAGGTGAATAGGCCAGTCACCTAAACTATATAAATTCTTTAATATTGGATATGATAAAAAAAACTTAACGATATAATGCAAATTGTGTCTGGTGTATATAATTTGAAGATATTTCTGTTCTTCATATACCATTCAAACATCACCAATATTAAAAGCTATATATATATGGTTCGTAAAAAGCTTTTAAAAATTTAGAGTTTTTTAAAACTAGGAAATTTCATAAAACCTTAATTCTATAAGAAATATAACGGTGACGAAACAGTACCCTTTAGTCTGGGAGCTACCTTCGGATTTTGATGGAAGTGTTCGCCTCACCGGCAACAACGTTTCCATATCTATACCACGATGTTCTATGGATACTGGGGTATCACCAGGGGTGGGGGTAGAGTTCCCAAGATGTACAGTCTTTTCTAGGATGGAAGAAATATCCCACTACTAAAAGACGTTAATTTTAATCTGCTGATTAAAAAGGTGTAGTTGTGTTGTAACTACCAAAGCATTCTTGTTATTGGTGTAATCTAAACGTGATACTATATTACTCATGAATAATAGCGGAGTTATTATATTATCAAGATTTTTTTCTATATCCGAACTGCATGACGTCACTTTGTGGCCATATCTAAACGTCAACTGAAAAAAATTGCCCCCATTCAAGAAGGGTGTACTTGTATTTGTATTGATATATCTCACTTATTACTGATCCAGTCTACTTAAATATAATATAAGGCTCTGTATTACCTGGCAGGGTATTTAATACCTAACTTCGTTGTTGTATCCCAAGCAAGTATATGGTGTAATTTCGGGGAGTACTCAAATGTCACTTGAACGAAATAATACCCCTCTTGAATAACGGAGTTATGTGTGATTAAATTGTTATATATTTTTCAGTAAACTGTCCTGTCTGTCAGAAATTCATTATAGTGTAGTCAGTATGAATATCAATATCAAAACAATTAGGATTCCGTTGTGTACCTCAAATGTATGACATCATTTGGGGGCCGTATCCTAATGTCAACTTCAAGAAAGTACTCCGTCCTAAAATGATGGTATGTGTACGTATTGTTATATCCTTCTTATTAACGATCTGAATCTATCTAAAGTTCACAATACTTTTTCCAGTACTATAGCAGTGTTTTTATATATGAAAGTTGTATTTTGCATATCGCTTCAACTGATTCCAAAAATATGATGTAATTGTGATTGCATTCGCATATAGCAGTTGAACAAAAATACTCTTGCAAAGAAAGGAGGGGGTATTTTTTAATGACAGATATAGATTTCTTAATACTAATGTGGTCTGTCTATCACTTATTGATCAATACTTAGAAGCAGGGGTGTATATTAGCGGGATATATAGTCGTCTTTTTAAATCGCTGACGTCGTCTTGGAACGTATCCAAATAGCAAGTCGAAAACGCACCCTTGCCGCGAAAGGGGTTGTATTTAATTATATAGCAATATTGCTTGAAAACAATATGCAGATTGTGTTCACTGGACGATAAAATCGAAAATATGCTATATATTGACAATTTTAGTGATTGTGGGTGGAATAATATTTCCTGAAGACACAGATCGTTGTATATCTCTGACTATATGATTTAAAACTCTCAGAGGTAACGCATACAGGACTGTACACAAGCTATGTATACTGTTGGGTGTGTTAGTTATGGAAAATGGAAAACTATTACAACAATTATGTCACCAAACACAACTTAGAATTCTTAATAATCCAGCTCTTGAAGACACTTTGGGGAGATATACGTCTGAGCAGTACAACTGATGTGGCGTGGTTGATTGTGTTTCATCTAGTGTTGATTGTTTGTCACAAGTACTGAAGCTTAAAGTTAATGATTTTTTTCTAATTTTCTTTTACACCAGTCAGCTAACCTGTAACATTAAGACCCATGTTTCATAGTCCATGCGCAGATAGGCCCAATGGGACTATGTCAAGGTAAAAAACTTTTGTAATGAGTTACGCTCTTGCGAAAAACATGGAGGCTTTAGTCATATTTGAACGTTCATCATACAGCGACAACGATATAATTGTAGAGGATTTTCTTGAGATTTTGCATCTTGTATGTGAAAAAACCCCGAATGAATGTCTATTGCTCGAGAAAATGTTTGACTCTTTAATAAAACCAATAGTACTATATGGATGTGAAGTCTTGGGGAAAAAAAGAACACAATCAATGATTCAGATGGTTTCGAATATGTACACTTGGAATTTATGAAGGACGTCTCTTAGAATTCAGGTGTCAAATTTTGGATAATCCCAAGTGTATAAAGTACATGTAAATACACTGAATTGTAGCAGTTTGTAACTATTGTATTATTGTGGATTCGGATATTTCTACAATAATCAATTTCATGCCACAATATAGGGTGACAGTAAAGCTGTCATATGTAGATTAAGAGACATTACTGTACAGAATTTACTACCCTCTATACATTCATCCGCTACACCTAATGTACTCTCTACGATAAAGGATGCGTTTAACCGAGATAGTTATGCTGATTACTTCAATGGAAAGGAGAACATACGTGTTATTTGCAAGTAGAGAATAAGTGCACATAATTTAGAAATCGAATCAGGGCGTTACCGTGGTTTAGATAGATAGAAAAGATATTGCAAACAATGTGCTTGTAATATAACATTTCATTAAAATGTCTATGTTATAGTATTGTTCTGTCCTCATTCTTAAACATAATTGTAGATATTTATCCGTACTTAAATAAATTAGACAGAAAAGTAAAACAGAAACTAATTTTTGCGAGTACCAACTTATCTTGTATTCCATAGCTACATAATTAAAGCTATGTGAAGAATGCGTCAATCTTAGAAGAAGACTTATCAATGAGCCCGCCATGAGTCAAAATGTCTATACAAGTACAAATACTACTGTATGTTGATATTAGTCCTTATATGTCTGTGTATTGTAGTCTGGACATATTGCCAGTCACATGCTGACTGTACTGAAGCGTCAATAAACTTATCTTCAAGACGACCACATGAACAGCTACAATGAAAGCGCGGCTGGGATACAAATCACAGGGATCACTTTTGAA
Organism: Hanleya hanleyi; assembly: GCA_036873755.1. NCBI lineage: Eukaryota > Metazoa > Mollusca > Polyplacophora > Lepidopleurida > Hanleyidae > Hanleya > Hanleya hanleyi. The sequence continues at coordinate 101,648 of JAVTVY010025498.1, forward strand.
TCTTGTTATGTTTTTAGAAATATTGAGTAGGTATATTTGATTGTGGGGTCATGTGACACATTGTCACTACTCCAGCATCGTTTTCCACCAAAATTGTATTGTTGAGTTTAATATCTGGACTACAAGCGTCTAGACAGTCATTCATAATTCAGCCGTCGCCCATTGAAGAATATCCGCGTCCGTAATCCAAAGACCTATTCCACATTCCATACATCAATATTAGCAAATTCGAAAAGACAATCATAGTATATATAACAATAGGCTAGTTTCCTGCAAGAAAGAAGCGGTCAACAATGTTCAATGAGGCCGGCAATTCATCATTATGTTCCAAAAATATCAAATCGCTGATCAGTATTCTTAATCCATAGCCTTCATTGTAAATTCGTCATCTAAAGAATAATGTATCTCAGTCGCGCTTTGATTGTGCCTGTTCATATGAGCACCATGTGGATTTTGATGTACATGGGGTCATACGGCCCCTAACACCGGGTTAAGCGGAATTAGACAAAAGTTACGAAACGTAGCGCCATAGATCTTGCAAGCTACGCTCGTATTTTGCTATCAGCATGCGATACGTATCACCAAATTTGAGAAACTTTAAGTGGAGGCGCTCGGTGGTATAGCCCTGTTTTATCAATTTCTACAGCGTTTTGTGACGTTGATTAAAATGGTCACATTTAACACAGGATCTAGCAAATGCTACTAGGCGAGATATGTATACGCCATATGCAGATCCCACTGAAATATTACTGTCCAGAAAGGGATAGTTTACGATGTCGAAATTGTAATCATCTCTTTTGTCATAAAGTCGTCGAGAGAGAAAGCCCGCTTCATTCTTATAGAGATATAGGTCTAAATCTGTAGTTTCCTTCAAATCCAGTGAATATCTTTCACTGCGTCATTTATATAGCCATTATCCACAGCGAGAAGATCGTCTATATAGCGTTTGGTGAATGAGAAGGAACGGGCTTTGAATGGGTCGGTTTTTGAAAACGCCTGCATATAGTCATATTCATAAGAGAACGGATAAAGATCAGCCAACAGGGGTGCACAATTATTACCCATTGGAATACATAATAGCAGTTGATATATTGTGTTGCCAAATTTCCCATAGATATTTTAAATGAGAAATTCAGGCAACTCAATAAACAAAGAATCGTCCCATGAATGATTTCTCTTGTATGTAGTAGAGCTAAAGAATGTTTTATGGCTTTCAACATTTTTTTTAACACAGACACCATTAATAGACTTAGACCGTCAATAAGGCCTGATGAGGGATTATAGTATAGAGTGTCGAGAAAAGTCTAGTTTGTTGGAGTTGTTTAAATTATTATGAGGTATTTGAGTGCAATTATCCACCCTTTGATGAAGCTAAATCGGGAAAATATTGTTGCGGTATCCGAAATTGATTGAAAACGATATAAAAATCACATGTACGAAATACACATAGTTGTTGGCTGCAGTATAGACCGGTAAATCGAATTCACTGTACACACCTTAGAAAAATTAATTAGTGAAACATTGGGATCTCTGGGACTATTGACAGTAGGAGACTGAAACTTTAGAGCCCTTTTGTTTTTGTACGTTTTACAAACGATGATTGCGTCCAATTGAGCCCGATTGTTAGTGATTATTACAGATATACATTATTTTTTTTTATTGAAAAGCCATGAAAAAGCGCAGAGACATCTCAATAATATAGCATTTAAAAGAATACTGTGCCAAATATGAAACAGAGAAAATAGCCTATTATTGTATATTTTATCATTATATGAATGTGATGAGTATGATATATGGAAATGCCGAAAGAATAATTATACGGTACATGTTTATTACCACCATCTGTGTAGCAAATATATGTACATGTAGCAAAATTATTTATTGAACTATATGAACAGAAGTGAAATGATATATTGGTCTGAATAATAAATAAAATATATAAATAATATTATTTCAAGCAGTATTTGCTATCTTGCAATGCGGGTCCCCATTTTTGACAGGATCTCTAGAATAACAACCTTTCAAACATCCGCTATTCGTGTTGAGAGCCGCTGTTCTAGGAAAAACGGATATGCCCTGCACTTAAACGGTTTGTAAACAAAATGCCATGTTTAATATATGATTGGTGGGTATATTCCCAGGGAAATCCCCAAGACAGCATCTTGCATGAGTCAGAGGTTCCAGTTTTCTGTTATCTGAATCATATTAGATATTAACCGAACGTGGATAAAATCAAATCCGGTTACATAGAACAGTATCATTTTGCTATATCGACCTAACACAATTTCTAATTATTTACCCCCGCCCCGTCACCACAAACATAATTTGGTCTCAGTGGGTGTTGAAATGTTTGAGTCGGGAATGCACTTTTATGTTGAAAATAATTCGGATTTGAAGAGGCATACATATTAATTGGATAATGTTATTGTCTTATCTGTGGGTATTAGAAAGATCACGAAGACAACACGAATGCCACGCATTTCTAGATGTTCCGATTATATAAACGATGCCCCTTGGGGAAAATATGGCCAACAAACGACCGCGATCAGAACGGGGGATTCCCCGCAATCGTCCAGATTTTTATAGGTGTAATCAGCCACAAATGGACGACTTTTGTAAACTCTCATCTGTGCTTTTTTCAGCAGATAAGTATGCTGAAGCTATGACGCTCACAAATTTGAATACTGAACACCTGCAGCCATAGGATCGTGTCATGGCTACTATAAGGTTCGCGAAAGTGGCAGCGCATACGTGGGTAGAACGCACCATAGATGTATCCGTTTCCCGATACGATCAATTTCTTCCATATTCTCGTGAACTGTGGGCACAAGTTTAGTTGTAAGTCATCGAAGGACCCTGTATCTTTAGATGGGGAAATGGCCCCAGGTCAGGTGCAGTGCAGAAGTACCAAAATAAAATACTTCACTACAAGAAATTGTTCAATTGGCATAGAGTACAATATTATATTGTATACTCAGAATTTTTTTACGGCATTGAGCATAATGATTCTCGAGTAACAGTAGTGCATTTGTGCAAAATAGTTGATTCTGAAGTGAAAACAATTCCTATTGTTCTCTGCAAACACATGAAGATAAACGATAATCAGAACCAGATTCGGTCTACGACTACGTATTGGAACTACGTTCTGGTTATCGTTTATCTTCATATCTTTATAGAAAGAAATATGAAGTGTTTTCGCCTCAAAATTGGCGATTTTGCATGAATGCACTATTTCACGGTCCTGTTATTCGAGAATGCTGAGACTCAGTGCCTTGAAGCTTTGCTGAGTATAAAATATAACATTGTATTTCATGCCAATCGAACAATTTCTTGTGTATGTAATATTTTATTTTTGACACTTCTACCGGACCTGTTCTGGGGCCGTTTTCCCATCTTAACACTACCAGGTCCTTTGTTATATTTTGCACCTGTCGTAGCGTATGTCACATTCGCGGAGTGAGTTCACGAATACTTCAGTCCTTCGGTAACTTTCAGAAGGATATAAATTAGGATTCTAAAGGGTCAATCACTGACAGTTCACTTCTTGTGGCTATCAAGAAGTGGTAGAAATATACATACCATGGAGGGGAATCCACAACTGATTCCGCGACGTTTCGGTAGGCGACATGTCAGCCCACAAACCTCGGCACACAGTTTTACGGCAAAAATAAAGGATGCGATAGATCGGGTCGCGATTTAATTTGTTACCTTTGAAATTGAATTGAGACACTAAAATATATAGAACGAACATATTTTCATGTTCATATGTGGGCGCTTTATTATTTACAGGTGTACATACCGTGTCAAAATATCCTAGGGCATAAAGAACAACAGTTCATTTCCTGCCAATTATGTGCCTTTCTCAAAAGTACTTTTGGGTGTCTTGAAAACATTTTTTCAGTTAATTAAAAATAATCACTATTATAATCAGGGTTTTTTTGCACTAATTTCAGATGTTGCCCTTCCCCATGAATAACAAATAATATAGATGTTCTATCTATGTTAGTATCTTAAAGGCAATTTCAAAGGTAGCATTAATAATTAAAAAGCGAATGCCGAAATGTCAAGGGCCGAAAGGTCATGCCCCCACTTATTTCGTGGGCAGAAATGTCGCCTGGCGAAATTTCGCGGCCGATATTTCGTGACACCGGATCATAGAAATAATTTATTATCATAATGGCTCAGATGAAACGCCAGTGAAAATAGTGGAGGGGTCAAATTATTTGGGGTGACTTCTGGTGGTCGTTTATCTTTCTTCGCTCATATAAACTATCAAGGCTAGATGCTTGAAGACTCTTGACTTGTAGTACACTTCCAAATGTTCAATTCCAAATGCGGAGGGGATCAAGAAAATTTGCATCGATCGCTTATTCGCTCTAACCTTAATTGATTATGCTTCCCTTGTTTATAAGTTTCAATTGGTAAGCAAGATCAACTTTGCTAGGTAAGATTGGCCCCACAGTTTACCATCCAGGTCTGAAACCGATATGTAACATATCCAACTTGTCCAACCCGGCTTGCATGTATGCCTGTGTTTTCAATCTTCAAAATGAGGATTTTCATTGCAGCTGCTACAAATTGCTGCTGCTGAAATTTTCTTGGTCAGATTTCTGCCAGCAAGCTTTTGCCATCACTTTCGTGGCAGCTTGCCAAGCTGGAGATGGATAAATCGTAGTTACGTTTACTCGCACACAATTCCTTTAGCTGTTGTGTTTGTGAAGCCCAAAATTATTCTCTTCAATTGTTCTAAAACCTGATGACGTATGCCCCCAACATCCGTGAAAATATAATGGCTGTATTATATCTTTATACAATTCAATGAGCCTGTCACCTCCCTCATGTAACATGACATCAACTTAATTGCCTGCGCGAGGACCCTGTACTAGCACATCCGGAAGAGCAAGCTTTAATTTGGTGTATCGGGTTACATATAGGACTTCACGCCTTGTAGCGCATGTACTTTGCGGTGACATTTAATTGGTTTCGTGTTACATAAACGATGTTAGATTTCTGGATAAGTGTTCACGTGTCATGCAGATGAATGAATACCCAATTCATCACGTGATTGAGAGGGATATAATACCTCATCAGGGGTTGGGATCATTATACACAAAAAGCTATGTTTCGTATAGGACAAATACCCAAGATTTAAATTCTAACCGCTCAAAGCTAAATGTGATGTAGAACAGCGTCGTCGGACGTTTGAAACTGGGATTTTCGTCTATTTTTGCATTTTCATATACTTTTTTTGTCACGGATGTTTTTTTAATATATCTAAAGTATGACTGCTTCAACCACAATTTTGATACAAGCGACATATCTGAGATATATTACGAATTCATGATGAGATATACAATGTATAAAAAAGCCATAAATAGACGAATCCCGACTTCGAGGGTCGGTCAACGCTGTTTAGCGTCGTTTTTAACTGTACTAGTTTACAATAAGAAACTTAGGTTTATAGTATGGGTAAAAAAACGCGTGTGATTTCTTCAGTGTTAAATCTACGAGAACTAAGGTGGCTTTAAGTGGTAATTTCAGTATTCATTTCAAATGAAAGAATCATATTATTGGTCATACAAAATATAAAATGATTTGCGATAACCCTTAACTCATCAGCATTGTAACATAATGCGGCGGTGGAGATGTTAGTTCCGGATCAACGAAATACGCGCTGTTTATTCTGTTTGATTACGTGACCGAAAATTGTGACATTGAAGACTTTGTACACGGACAGATGTCAGAGGACAAAGTTATTGCTGTACAATAATTTTAAGTCGCAGAGCGGGATAGTCTTCAAACCCCCCAACACACACACACGCACACCAAAGATGTCAAAGTTTTCATCATTTGTGTTCATTATTAACATTGAGAACATATGTCTATGTGTCCTTTCCTCTATGTTATTTTATCCAAATAGTCAGATGCTAAATGGATGTTCCATGTCCATTTAGAGAGTTGCAATCTGGAATCTTGAATATGCGAGTAGCATTCATTTATATGTCAGAAACACGATGGAAACGTGGGTTTAACTTTCTTAAATTTGAATCTGAATTCCATGCACTATAAGGTAGGAATCCATATCAGGTCCCATGGGGGAACATTTTCGACAGGTTTCCATTGAACCAGGTCTGTTAGGTTCAATCTTAAATGAACGATCTCGTGTACGAATAACGAACTACCGAAATCCTGAGAGAATTAATTTAATTAGCGAGGATAACTGCCGTATATGGCATGGTCAGACAGATCAGGCCGTCGTTGTCTATGAAGAATTTCCGCCCCAGTAATGGCAACCCAACATCATTTTTCGCCTATTGGGATATTGGTCATAGATGACCACTCAGGTTGATGAAAAAAATTATATTCTCATTGGCTGTAACGACCGCAAAATGGTGTGATCGGCTTCTCATCAAGGTGATTCGCAACTGCCCGCGCTGGTGCACTGAGACGGACATGATTTTTTCATTGATTTACAAGCTCGATTAGAGAATTTTATACATGCAATTATCGACGACAGATTTTCGTAGAAAATAAGACCAAGAACCACTCTCAACACTTAACAAAACGAGCGCGAGCAGTCCATATGTAAAAAGTGATTCGGAACTCCCCTATTAACTGTAACTCACACTTTTCTGCTTTGGCAGCTTGGTCACAGAATTCTTGTGCTGCTATTATTGGTTTTAAGACGGCGTCGTTTCTGTTACCAGACGGTTTCCTTTTCACTGCTGAAGGTAAGGCTCGTTTAAGAAGGTTCCAGGCAATTTGAAAATAAATATAACTTTTCTTACATCACAAACAAGAGGTAGCGCGCACCTTCAACATTCAAAATGAAAAGGATTGACTTCGGGTGTTAACAGGCTTATTTTTGTATAATCTATGAGTTTATATGAATTAATCCTAATCCTAATCCTTCACAAAATATGGGATCAGGTAAGAATTCTGTGAAAGCTTTCTCTGTTGTCATAAAAAACCTCATATATTATGAGAAGTTAAAATGTTATTTTGTCCAAAATCTTCTCCAAATACAGATGTTAATGTTAGACTTCTATGATCAGTTCTAATCATTGTTTATTTGATTTGTGATATGGAAAATATGTGATGTCAGATTGTTTCATAGCTCAGCCTTTTGAATGTTTGTGGTCTGATTTTTATTGCCCGAATATTTTTACCTGCTTAACATTTATTACAAGTATTTTTTCATAGTTTTTTTGTGTTTATACCGATTTTTAATATTTTTATACTAGTTGTCATCGTCATATGACTGAAATACGTTAATTCTAAGTCACTCACTCGTTCACTCATTCCTATAGGATCCAGTATAGTATATATGCTGTGAATTATTAGGTAAGAGATCATAGTCGAGATAGTATTAATATGCTGTATAGGATTTTTTCCGCCTTTTGAGTAACACGTGTTAAATAAAATGCATTATATGATTAAAATCGATCTCATATGAGCAAGTTAATGCAGTTTTTAAATCGAGCGACTGGCTGTGAACCCTACACGTAATATGAAACTGACTCCGTGCTTATATGAACATTGACATGCAGTCATCCTCTGATATAGAAAATAAAATATGAACATAATATTTATTATTAATGTGTAAATATTGTACAGGTTGTTAAGGTTACATTTACATATATAATATGCTGTTCTCCAACAGGAATTTTATTCCCCAATGACCGGGAACCACTTCTATCGGCAGCGGCTATTATAATTCATTTGTATGACGGTTTCGTCAAGGATCATTACTAGAGAAGATATGGAGATACTAAGAGAATCTGAATATCATGTGATAGACAGTCGGTATGGTATTGTAAGTTCATACGATATAGGTGAATTATATTAAGCGCATGGGGTTTTCCCACGGAAAATACAGAGTCGGCCATATTTGTGCATCGACATTCCACATACGAAAAGCTTATGAGCTGACGTGCTTGAGTATATATGGAATCGACTAGATTTCCACATATGTAAGTTATATATTTGTATTGCCATTACCTACACAGATTTAGCTGTGTGAAGTGGGTTTGATATTGGATATTGGATATTGGACATTCATATTTCACAGGTTCGGTTTACAAAGGTTAAATATTCAAAAATATTCAGTGGATATTCGTTGGATATTCATTTGATATTCATTTGATATTCGTTTGATATTGGATATTCATTTGATATTCGTTTTATATTGGATATTCATTGGATATTCGTTTGATATTGGATATTCAATGGATATTCGATATATGAAATGCCGATTCGTCTCATATCATGTAAAGGGGTATAATTAATGGACTTTTCGTCTAAACTAAGCCGCGCGCCGCTCCCATTTTACTCTGTTTTGAAAGACCACGTACGTAGCTACAACATACCCTCAATTTCAGAGCGGCGCGCGGCTTCGTTTTTTTATATGCTATTTCGAAAGATTAAAAAATATCAAAAAAACATATAATGAAAAGGGGTAGAATTAATGAACTTTTCGTCTAAACTAAACCGCGCGCCGCTCCCATTTTACTCTGTTTTGAAAGACCGCGTACGTTGCTACACCATGCCCTTAATTTCAGAGCGGCGCGCGGCTTCGTTTTTTTATATGCTATTTCGAAAGATTGAAGAATTTGCAAAAAAATATATAATGAAAAGGGGTAGAATTAATAAACTTTTCGTCTAAACTAAGCCGCGCGCCGCTCCCATTTTACTCTGTTTTGAAAGACCACGCACGTAGCTAAATCACACCCTTAATTTCAGAGCGGCGCGCGGATTCGTGTTTTTTAAATGCTATTTCGAAAGATTTAATAATATGAAAAAAATATATCATGAAAAGTGGTATAACTAATGAACATTTCGTCTAAACTAAGCCGCGCGCCGCTCCAATTTTACTCTGCTTAGAAAGACCAGTTACGTAGCTACACCATACCCTTAATTTCAGAGCAGCGCGCGGCTTCGTTTTTTTTATGTGCTATTTCGAAATATTAAAAAATATGAAAAAAAAATATTATGAAAAGGGGTATAATTAATGAACTTATCGTCTAAACTTAGCCGCGCGCCGCTCCAATTTTACTCTGTTTAGAAAGACCACGAAGGTAGCTACACCATACCCTTAATTTCAGAGCGCCGCGCGGCTTCGTTTTTTTTATATGCTATTTCGAAAGATTAAAAAATAGGAAAAAATATATGATGAAGACGGGTATAATTAATGAACTTTTCGTCTAAACTAAGCCGCGCGCCGCTCCAATTTTACTCTGTTTTGAAAGACCACGAACGTAGCTACACCATGCCCCTAATTTCAGAGCGGCGCGCGGCTTCGTTTTTTTTATATGCTATTTCGAAAGATTGAAAAATAGGAAAAAATATATGATGAAGAAGGGTATAATTAATGAACTTTTCGTCTAAACTAAGCCGCGCGCCGCTCCAATTTTACTCTGTTTTGAAAGACCACGAACGTAGATACACCATGCCCTTAATTTCAGAGCGGCGCACGGCTTCGTTTTTTTTATATGCTATTTCGAAATTTTAAAAAATATGAAAAAAATATATTATGAAAAGGGGTACAATTAATGAACTTTTCGTCTAAACTAAGCCGCGCGCCGCCCCAATTTTACTCTGTTTAGAGAGACCACGTACGTAGCAACACCATACCCTTAATTTCAGAGCAGCGCGCGGCTTCGTTTTTTTTTTATATGCTATTTCGAAATATTAAAAAATATGAAAAAAATATATTATGAAAATGGGTATAATTGATAAACTTTTCGTCTAAACTAAGCCGCACGCCGCTCCAATTTTACTCTGTTTAGAAAGGCCGCGAACGTAGCTACACCATACCCTTAATTTCAGAGCGGCGCGCGGCTTCGTTTAGACGAAAAGTTCATTAATTATATCCCTCTTCATGATATATTTTTTCATATTTTTTAATCTTTCGAAATAAGATATAAAAAAAAGAAGCCGCGCGCCGCTCTGAAATTAAAGGCATGGTGTAGCTACGTTCGTGGTCTTTCAAAACAGAGTAAAATTGGAGCGACGCGCGGCTTAGTTTAGACGAAAAGTTCATTAATTATACCCTTCTTCATCATATATTTTTTTCATATTTTTCAATCTTTCGAAATAGCATATAAAAAAACGAAGCCGCGCGCCGCTCTGAAATTAAGGGTATGGTGTATCTACCTTCGTGGTCTTTCAAAACAGAGTAAATTTGGAGCGGCGCGCGGCTTAGTTTAGACGAAAATCTCAATAATTATACCCCTCTTCATGATATATTTTTTCATATTTTTAAATCTTTCGAAATAAGATATAAAAAAACGAAGCCGCGCGCCGTTCTGAAATTAAGGGTATGGTGTAGCTACGTACGTGGTCTCTCTAAACAGAGTAAAATTGGGGCGGCGCGCGGCTTAGTTTAGACGAAAAGTTCATTAATTGTACCCATTTTCATACCATATTTTTTTCATATTTTTTTATATTTCGAAATAGCATATAATAAAAACGAAGCCGCGCGCCGCTCTGAAATTAAGGTTATGGTGTAGCTACCTTCGTGGTCTTTCTAACCAGAGTAAAATTGGAGCGGCGCGCGGCTTAGTTTAGACGAAAAGTTCATTAATTATACCCTTCTTCATCATATATTTTTTCATATTTTTTCATATTTCGAAATAGCACATAAAAAAACGAAGCCGCGCGCCGCTTTGAAATGAAGGGTATGGTGTTGCTACGTTCGTGGCCTTTCTAAACAGAGTAAAATTGGAGCGGCGCGCGGCTTAGTTTAGACGAAAAGTTGATTAATTATACCCCTTTTGATAATATATTTTTTTCATATTTTTTAATATTTCGAAATAGCATATAAAAAAAACGAAGCCGCGCGCCGCTCTGAAATTAAGGGTATGGTGTAGCTACGTACGTGGTCGCTCTAAACAGAGTAAAATTGGGGCGGCGCGCGGCTTAGTTTAGACGAAAAGTTCATTAATTGTACCCATTTTCATAATATTTGTTTTTCATATTTTTTAATATTTCGAAATAGCATATAAAAAAAACGAAGGCGCGCGCCGCTCTGAAATTAAGGGCATGGTGTAGCTACGTTCATGGTCTTTCAAAGCAGAGTAAAATTGAAGCGGCGCGCGGCTTAGTTTAGACGAAAAGTTCATTAATTATACCATTCTTCAACATATATTTTTTTCATATTTTTCAATCTTTTGAAATAGCATATAAAAAAAACGAAGCCGCGCGCCGCTCTGAAATTAAGGGTATGGTGTAGCTTCCTTCGTGGTCTTTCTAAGCAGAGTAAAATTGAAGCGGCGCGCGGCTTAGTTTAGACGAAAAGTTCAATAATTATACCCATTTTCATAATATATTTTTTTCATCTTTTTTAATATTTCGAAATAGCATATAAAAAAAACGAAGCCGCGCGCCGCTCTGAAATTAAGGGTATGGTGTAGCTACCTTCGTGGTCTTTCTAAACAAAGTAAAATTGGAGCGGCGCGCGGCTTAGTTTAGACGAAAAGTCAATAATTATACCCCTCTTCATGATATATTTTTTAATATTTTTTAATCTTTCGAAATAAGATATAAAAAAAACGAAGCCGCGCGCCGCTCTGAAATTAAAGGCCTGGTGTAGCTACGTTCGTGGTCTTTCAAAACAGAGTAAAATTGGAGCGGCGCGCGGCTTAGTTTAGACGAAAAGTTCAATAATTATACCCATCTTTATGATATATTTTTGTCATATTTTTAAATCTTTCGAAATAAGATATAAAAGAACGAAGCCGCGCGCCGCTCTGAAATTAAGGGTATGGTGTAGCTACCTTCGTGGTCTTTCAAAGCCGAGTAAAATTGGAGCGGCGCGCGGCTTAGTTTAGACGAAAAGATCAATAATTATACCCTTCTTCATGATATATTTTTTCATATTTTTAAATCATTCGAAATAAGATATAAAAATAACGAAGCCACGCGCCGCTCTGAAATTAAGGGTATAGTGTAGCTACGTACGTAGTCTTTCAAAGCAGAGTAAAATTGGAGCGGCGCGCGGCTTAGTTTAGACGAAAAGATCAATAATTATACCCTTCTTCATGATATATTTTTTCATATTTTTAAATCATTCGAAATAGCATATAAAAAATGAAGCCGCGCGCCGCTCTGAAATTAAGGGTATGGTGTAGCTACCTTCGTGGTCTTTCTAAACAGAGTAAAATTGGAGCGGCGCGCGGCTTAGTTTAGACGAAAAGTTCATTAATTATACCCATTTTCATAATATATTTTTTTCATCTTTTTTAATATTTCGAAATAGCATATAAAAAAAACGAAGCCGCGAGGCGCTCTGAAATTAAGGGTATGGTATAGCTACCTTCGTGGTCTTTCTAAACAGAGTAAAATTGGAACAGGGCGCGGCTTAGTTTAGACGAAAAGTTCAATAATTATACCCCTCTTCATGATATATTTTTTCATATTTTTTAATCTTTCGAAATAAGATATAAAAAAAACGAAGCCGCGCGCCGCTCTGAAATTAAAGGCCTGGTGTTGCTACGTTCGTGGTCTTTCAAAACAGAGTAAAATTGGAGCGCCGCGCGGCTTAGTTTAGACGAAAAGTTCATTAATTATACCCTTCTTCATCATGTATTTTTTTCATATTTTTCAATCTTTCGAAATAGCATATAAAAAAACGAAGCCGCGCGCCGCTCTGAAATTAAGGGTATGGTGTAGCTACCTTCGTGGTCTTTCAAAACGGAGTAAAATTGGAGCAGCGAGCGGCTTAGTTTAGACGAAAAGCTCAATAATTATACCCCTCTTCATGATATATTTTTTCATATTTTT
>JAVTVY010025499.1:0-109374 GCA_036873755.1 Hanleya hanleyi
GCCGCTTCCCTTTTATAGCACGCTAGCTGGTGATCTATTTTTAGCACACTCAGTTCAACTATCCCAAGTCGAGGGCCGAGCCGTGACATCTTCGGTAACATCCGTGTCTCTTCGGTCACCTCCGTACCGTCAACGATCAACATGTAGACATATAGAGTATGTACGGCATGTTATGGTATTCATCAGTGCATGAGTGACGCATTCAGCCGATGGGAGTGGTCGGTCAGCTTGGTAACGAAAAACGTAACATTGGTCACACTGTCCACTGTCCACTTGGTGTTGGGGCGTTGCAACCGGGCCATTCCAAGGGATCCACGGTGTTCAGTTTCTCCAGCATCGTCTCTAGCGACACTCGGTTAATGATGGTAAACGGTTGGTCAAATACCCGGATGTTACTGTTCGGGTAAAAATATCGGACTTGGACTGTCTCTTTATGCTGCAGCACATAACCAAACACCAGATTCAATTTGAAGGTCGTAGTTTGATCTTTGAAGATGGCTTCTACGTAGCTACGTAGACGGGTGAGGTCGGTCAGTCGGAAATTGTAGATATCTTGAATAGGGCGATGACGGTAGAAACAGTGCCGGATCATGGGCCAATGGCGCCGATAAATGTCACTCACTGGATGGTCTTCGTGTAACAGATCGCTGGAAACATTTATGGCTTCGTCCACGAAGTGTACTTTGCCCTCCACGTCGTACAAAATCTGGCCCAAGGTCTTGTCGTCGGAATTTGACTGTTGAATTAGGGCGACATCATCATCGACCCTCGTGCGATGGGTGGGAGTTCCCCCCTGTTTCGATATTGATGCCTACGGGCTCTTCTATCTGCAAACGTGGCTGCGGTGGAAACCTTTGCGCGCGCCGGGGTCAAAGGTCAGTTCCGGTGACCTTTAGCGACGTACACCAAACAGAAGCGAGTATTTAAAATCCGTCACAGAGCTCTCGTCCAATCAGAAGCGAGTATTTTGACAAGAGACACGGAAGTGCCCGAACATGATATCAGCTAGCGTGCTATAAAAGGGAAGCGGTCTGGCCGTTTCATCAGACACTCTGTCAACCACCAAGATGGTCACTTGTACTACGTGCTCGAAATCATTCACTCGTCTGCATGACTTGCGCCGCCATGAGGCTACCAAGCACGAAGGAACCGCCCGGTATAACTGTACGATATGTACACTGTCGTTTCAGCGCCCGGATCATTTACAGCGCCACACACGTGCACGCCATGAAGTACCCAAGCGTCCATGCGAAGAATGTGGTCGGCTTTTCAAACTGACCAGTCAGTTGCTGCGACACCAACGCACACGACACCCTGTTCCGCAGCCACGTTTGCAGATAGAAGAGCCCGTAGGCATCAATATCGAAACAGGGGGGAACTCCCACCCATCGCACGAGGGTCGATGATGATGTCGCCCTAATTCAACAGTCAAATTCCGACGACAAGACCTTGGGCCAGATTTTGTACGACGTGGACGAAGCCATAAATGTTCCCAGCGATCTGTTACACGAAGACCATTCAGTGAGTGACATTTATCGGCGCCATTGGCCCATGATCCGGCACTGTTTCTACCGTCATCGCCCTATTCAAGATATCTACAATTTCCGACTGACCGACCTCACCCGTCTACGTAGCTACGTAGAAGCCATCTTCAAAGATCAAACTACGGCCTTCAAATTGAATCTGGCGTTTGGTTATGTGCTGCAGCATAAAGAGACAGTCCAAGTCCGATATTTTTACCCGAACAGTAACATCCGGGTATTTGACCAACCGTTTACCATCATTAACCGAGTGTCGCTAGAGACGATGCTGGAGAAACTGGACACCGTGGATCCCTTGGAATGGGCCCAACAACAACGCCCCAACACCAAGTGGACAGTGGAGAGTGTGACCAATGTTACGTTTTTCGTTACCAAGCTGACCGACCACTCCCATCGGCTGAATGCGTCACTCATGCACTGATGAATACCATAACATGCCGTACATACTCTATATGTCTACATGTTGATCGTTGACGGTACGGAGGTGACCGAAGATACACGGATGTTACCGAAGATGTCACGGCTCGGCCCTCGACTTGGAGATAGTTGAACTGAGTGTGCTAAAAAATAGATCACCAGCTAGCGTGCTATAAAAGGGAAGCGGCCTGGACGTTTCATCAGACACTCTGTCAACCACCAAGATGTTCACTTGCACAACTTGCCAGAAGCTGTTTACTCGTCTAAATAATTTACGACGCCACGAGGCCTCCACCCACAACGATGCTCGGTATAATTGTACAACCTGCGCACGGTCATTCAATCGGGAGGATCATTTACTGCGTCATGAGAGGGTACTTCACGCGGGTGCGACGGTACTATGTAATGATTGTGGTCGACTCTTCAAACGACCCAGTCGGTTTAGACAGCACCAACGTTTGATGCATGCCCCGTCTCTACGGTTTGGGCGACAACTTTCCACTAAAGAGGAGCCGCGGAAGGTCAGACCCAGTGAAGATGAACCCGGAGAGACGAACGCCACTGGTGATACGATGACGAAGAGCCTGCCTATACCCACGGTCCAGGAGGGCCTGGATATCCAGCCAGACCCCACCGTTACGGTTTCGAGTCATACGCCTGATAACATCGAACATTTTCTGGACGAGCCCATAAATGTTCCTAGCGATCTCTTACAGGGCGCCCATCCAGTGAGTGACATCTATCGGCGCCCCCAAATACACCCCCACATACCCCCGAATGCCTGCTTTCTATACTACGGCCAGAATGCGCATGAGCAGAATATTGAAAACGGACGAACCATTAGTCCAGTCGGATGCTCCTCCACGAGAGCTTCAAAATAAGACCTCATACGACACCATAGGATCATTGCTCACCTGGTCCCCAAAACGTCCACTCAGTATGGACCTAACCCCCATAGCCAGTATGGGACTACATGTATATGGGCCTACCCAGGCCTCGGTGAACTTTTTTCAAAATTTCACCGTTTCACTTGGGACCATTCCCATCGTGTTCTAAATGACGAGACGTGAAAAACAAGACCCCATAACCCATATCACAATGAACGTGTGTGAATTCCCAGGTTGGACCTATAGCCAGTATCGGACTATCTGGGTTATATGGTACTTTTCCAAAAATTTCACTGTTTCGCTTCGGGACCCTTTCCATCGTGTTCTAGATGACGAGACGTGAAAAACAAGACCTCACAACCCATATCACAATGAACGTGTGTGAATTTCCCAGCTTGGACCTATACCCCCATAGCCAGCCTATGGGATTATATGGGCTATATGGTACTTTTTCCAAAAATTTCACCGTTTCGCTCCGTGACCCTTCCCATCGTGTTCTAAATGACGAGACGTGAAAAACACGACCCCACAACCCATATCACAATGAACGTGCGTGAATTTCACAGGTTGGACCTATACCCCCCATAGCCAGCCTATGGGACTATATTGGCTATATGGTACTTTTCCAAAAAGTTCACCGTTTCGCTCTGAGACCCTTCCCATCGTGTTCTAAATGACGAGACGTGAAAAACAAGTCCAAACAACCCATATCACAATGAACGTGTGTGAATTCCCAGGTTGGACCTATAGCCAGTATCGGACTATCTGGGTTATATGGTACTTTTCCAAAAATTTCACTGTTTCGCTTCGGGACCCTTTCCATCGTGTTCTAGATGACGAGACGTGAAAAACAAGACCTCACAACCCATATCACAATGAACGTGTGTGAATTTCCCAGCTTGGACCTATACCCCCATAGCCAGCCTATGGGATTATATGGGCTATATGGTACTTTTTCCAAAAATTTCACCCTTTCGCTCCGTGACCCTTCCCATCGTGTTCTAAATGACGAGACGTGAAAAACACGACCCCACAACCCATATCACAATGAACGTGCGTGAATTTCACAGGTTGGACCTATACCCCCCATAGCCAGCCTATGGGACTATATTGGCTATATGGTACTTTTCCAAAAAAGTTCACCGTTTCGCTCTGAGACCCTTCCCATCGGGTTCTAAATGACGAGACGTGAAAAACAAGTCCAAACAACCCATACCACAATGAACGTGTGTGAATTTCCCAGGTTGGACCTACATGTGTATACCACAATAGCCAGTATGGAGCTATATGGGGCTATATACAGGTCTACCCGGTACTTTTCCAAAAAATTCACCGTTTCGCTCCCGGACCCCTCCCAATGTGATTTCTTGGCGAGACGAGATTGACCACCCCTCCCCCCATATAGCCAGCCTATGAGCCTATATACAGACCTACCCGGTACTTTTCCAAAAATTTCACCGCTTCGCTCCGGGACCCTTGCCATTATGATTTTCTTGGCGAGATGTGAAAAACCCATAGTAAAACCCACAAAAAATTGACCATCCCTCCCCGTCTATTTCCATACGCTTTTCCCACAATTCCCTGTCTGTGCATGCGCAGAATGTTGAACACTAACGAACGTTTATTTCCATACCCTTTTCCCACAATTCCCTGTCTGC
The DNA here is from genome assembly GCA_036873755.1 of Hanleya hanleyi. Classification (NCBI taxonomy): domain Eukaryota; kingdom Metazoa; phylum Mollusca; class Polyplacophora; order Lepidopleurida; family Hanleyidae; genus Hanleya; species Hanleya hanleyi. The sequence continues at coordinate 4,504 of JAVTVY010025499.1, forward strand.
GCATGCGCAGAATGTTGACAACGAACGACACACTAGTCCAGGTGGATGCTCCCTCACGAATGCTTCACATTGATACCTCATACGACTCCATCAGCCCATTAGTGGACCACCTATTTCCATACACTTTCTCTACTGCGCATGCGCAGAATGACGTCAGTTCCACGTCACACCCAGCCCGTTGGATACTCCCTCACGTATGCTTTACATTGATACCTCACTCAACCCAACCGGTCCATTAGCGGTCCCTACAGATTGCCGAATATTCTCGCGAAAACCCACGTATTTGGGACTACTTTCGGTCCGCGGAGGCAGACCGCATCACCGCGGAGGAATACATGCCCCCAAGGTAACGCCCTATTCATCCAGGCTGGAAGTGACGTCATACACTTGCGCAGAACACTCCTGCGCACACCTCATGACCTCCTCATTTCTGCGCACTCCACAAGTCCTGTGCATGCGCAGTGACGAACCATTAAGTCGAAATGCTCGCTACCTACTGCTGCCGTGACCGTGAAGAAAGAAGTTCAAGAAATTTATATGAGCACTTTACATATCTGTATATATATATACAAAGAATGGACAATAGGTACCCAGGAGGTATGTAGTGGGAGGGGTCATCTGTATCTAACCCTTCTACTGGATGGATGGGTGGATGGATGTACTTGGGCATTCCAACGCACCGTGATGTACACTGGTCGTGCGAACACTCCGTAGAGCCCATTTCCCGCAACCCGCCCTACACATAATCCTTCTTATCATTGCCACATAGATACTAACACTCTGATACATCACCAGTCAAACCCCTCTCCGCTATCCACTGCTGGATCCCTCAGATTCTGGGTTTCGCTGTCGCGTGTCATTCTAACAGCATATGTTCTTCATAGCTCTGGACAGAACGAAACCCGTTGCTCAGTCATGCCGCTCGTAAACATCACTTTTCTGATACCCCACGAGGTCGTCATTTTGAATTTACCCATGCTCGGGGTTTATGCGAATAGGTTCAAACCCCAATATGAAACACTACAAAGTCCCGGAGTTTTAGCTCTCAAATATTTGTCGTTTTGGAGATGGCGCAGGAAGTTTGGTATGGGGGGGGTAATGCTAATGACGCCCAGGCCGTTTTGGATTAACAGTGACATATTCCTCGAGTCCCACAATACGCGTTAGATGCCATTTCTTGTTTCATTGTGTTGCCCTCAGTCATGACATTCAATCATGGCCGTTCGAACAAAACTGTGGATATACGGTACCCACTAACAAGCACACAAACAAACGCACAAACAATCGAACAAAGACGGTTTTTTAAATTATAGCCACATGTTTGCTGTTATCTGTTCTGAAATTGCGTACATGAAATGCAACTGGGATTGAATAATATACCCAAGAAGAACATGTGCGATTTCATTTCTCAATGGTCTGGGCTGACAAATTCTAATCAAAATCGATATTACGTTACTGTAGAGGCCCTGCTTACCGTTTCTAACCGTTTCCGCTCAACGTCTTTATCGTGTTACTGCGGATATGGATATTTTGTCTTGAGTCAGACTGGATCACAGAGACGCTATTGATTTCGTCTGAACTACATGTAGGTGTTGTATTACTGCTCGGGTATGTGCAGGTGATGACAAAAATAGCCTAAATCTTAACTGACTAGGCCAACCTGGCAGCAGAATTTATATGAGGTTTTAGCTATCTTGTGCTTGTAAATGTAAGATTCGAACACGAGAACTACTCTAAACCTTCAGTTTGTATGCGACGATAATCCTTCAAAATGATTTGCCACGCACTCGCTTTGTCTATATTTTGTTCATAGCACTTTGCTGCAGATGCATATTATCTTCCGTACCGAAACACGTCAGTTTGGTAAAATGTTGAACAAGTCTGCATCCGGTCGTTATATATAGCCTAGATAGCTGTTGAAACTCGACCCACTAATCGTTAAAACTGATATGACCTCTCCTCCAAGGTTATCCTCGCTGCTCTATTCAGGTCTACTGTAATATCTGCAGACATAAATCTCACCGAGAATGTGACAATTTCTGGAAATCTGAAAAAGAAAACCATGGCGTTCAGCGTCTTGCGAGTGGTCGCTCTTCAATCTCGCATTCGACTTGTCGACATAGTCACTCCTCCGGCTGCATACTTCGGTTTACAAGGACCAGCAGGAGAAATCTTCGTAAGGTATGTATATATTGGAAATACAAACGTATAGGGTGTGAAATTGACATTCGATTGTCGACGGAAGGTCAATTGTGTGAAAAGAAAAACCAAAAAGTATTTAATATGTCGATTAGTCAATTATTGAAACATGTGAGTGATGACAATATGACATTAACATTTTATGATTTCTGCACAGAAAGCTATACCTAAGGGACATGTACCGTATCGCGTGCAGCTGTCATATGTTAATGCTATTGTACCGTTTTGTTTTTTGGGCTTCTCCAGGAATTGCCAGAGTAAAAAGAAATGCAATCGGTTGGGAACTTTCGTCTGCTTGTTATCTTTTAACCAGACACTATAACATGAAGCTTGGCAAAAAGATCGAGCCCTTTAGGGTGGCACATCATTTGAGGTTGTACATCATTGGCAATGCACATTATTTAAAATAACAATACATTTATTAAAAAATACGACTTCTATGTCAGTGATGTTGAGGTTGGATTGGAGGAGGAACTATATTATAAAACTTCAAATAAAGATTACATTTTTTTGAAAGTACGCTTGTACATCTCATTGCGTAGATCTAATGAATACATGTACATAGTTAGGCACAATAGGTGTGCAATTTCCAGCACGTTCTTGGTGTAACTGTGTGATGATACGTGAACAAAAAATCCCTTTTCTGACAAAGCTATTAACAATGTAATAGTTGGAGTAAAGCAAGCCATCATTTCGAGTATGCAATGGGACACCAGCTCTGTGGTAAACCCTCACATTCATATGCAAGTAAAAGAATATAATGACAACTGTGTCCAATCATACTGTAATGCTACATATTATTGTGCACTGGTAAAGACAGACATCACAAACTGATTCAAACTTTAATTTATTAATAAAATGAATTAAATGTGTGGTCACATACATGGTTCGTGCAAAAGCTTTAGGGTAAACCAGAATTTGCTAGCAAAAATTGAAGGAAATGGTGTCCTTCATTTAAGGCGACACGAAATTTTGAAAAAAATAACAGGGGTTCGGTACTGCGGGATTCCCCGCCCGTTATTTTGACATTTTACTTCTGAAATAAAATAATGTCATCAAACTATTAGTAAATACTACATGTATAAAGGAATATGCTCCAGGTGATTTGGTATGTATGCCTGTATATACAATGTACACTGCATCTGACACCTAATAATAGGTTAGTATCATATATAAGAGATATAAAATTAGAAATTGAAATATGAGAGTATGGGATCGGGCAATGCATTGAATAAGTGTAGTATGATGTAAGCTCCAGGAAAACATAAGGATATGGGGTCGGGCGAAGCTTAGTTTAGGAGATGGATGGTGGGGCACGGTGCCCTGGGGGTGAGGACATGCTTTCACGGGTAGCGCATGGGTTGAATAAATGTAGGATCATGTAAGCTACGGGAAAATACGATGGTATGGGGTCGGGCGAAGCTTAGTTTAGAAGATATAGGGTGGGGCTTGGTGCCCCAGGGGCGGGGACATGCTCCTGGGGATAGTGGATAGATTGAATAAGTGTACAGAATGATCTGAGCTCCCAAACTATATGAGGGTATGGGATCGGGGAAAGCTTAGTTTAGGAGATATAAGATGGGGCTCGGTGCCGCAGGGATGGGGACATGCTCCCCGAGGGTAGAGGATGGCTTCAACAAGTGTAACCAGATGTAGGCATTTGGAATAGATGAGAGTCCGGGGGTCGGGCTGGCTTTAGTTTAGGAGACATAGGTGAGGCCGAGAAGCTGTGGACAGGAACAAAAAGTCCAAAACTTTAACATTTACTTGGTCCTGGGTCCCAGGGGTGGGGACATGCTCCCCGAGGGTAGTGGATGGGTTCAATATGTGTAGCCCGATGCAAGCATCTGAAATATGACGGTTCGGCGGTCGGACAGGCCTCAGGATCAAACTTTAACATTTAACATGGTCCTGCAGATAGACAGATAGACAGACAGACAGACAGATATACAGACAGACAGACAGACAGACGGACATCATTGCGGTACCTATATCGAGCTTTCCGCAGCTAAAGCTACGGGTTCGATAAAAACCAACCACAAAAAAAGTCTGCGTTTAAAGAAACAAATAAATTACCCAAAGGAATTGGACAATTTCGGAATATGCATTATTATATATTTTTCTGTTTTTTTTGTTGATGCATGCTCCGAAATTCCAATAACTTTTCCTATAACTTATCCCATTCCTTAACAATTCACTTTTCTGAGTGGTTACATGAATGCGGAACAATGTAAATATAATAAAATCCAGCTATACATGTACATGACTATTCTAGTAAAAAATAACAAATCTTTCTTCCTCGTTATTGCATCCTATATATGCTGAAAAAAAAAGAACAAGAAAAAAAATCCCTATCGACCTATCTACCCATCTTTTGAAGAAATTTGTTCCATAAAATACTCAAATCATTGTGAATGGCCTTAAATTCCGCAACACAAATATTCATCTTTCCCAGGGAAAGTACTGAGGTAGGTCTACACTTCCCACCACTGGGATATCTCTCACACCGTCAACCCCTATATACTAGTAACGGATCTACAACCTCCAAGCGACGTTAAATCCTACTCACTCGCTCGCTCGCTCACTCCTCCAAGCAGGGTCATCGCCCCTTATGCCATGTCGATCGACCCTGCTTTCATTCATTTTACATATAGACCTGTATCAAAAAATCATTTCACAAAACCTGAATATTACCAACCAAACAGTCCTTATCAACATACTAAGTACTGAGATATTTAATTTTTCAGATTTGAATGTGCTTGAACATTTGATTCCCAAAACAATATTTTTCAAACAAACGACCGTTACCTTTGATATAAATTTAGTATTGTTGTTGTAGCTGAGAGGTGAACAGTTACATGTATTATATTTAATTATTCATCGATTGTTTGTTTTCTCTTGTCTGGCGAATCTCCCAAATTGCTGTAGTTAATTCAGGTTAATTCAAGTTTATGCGATACAGAGCAGTTCAGATGATCTCACTCGTTTAATCTCGTCGGAGGTTACATGGGCTGATGAAGACCTACTGTGGGGAGAATATCAGGGCGTGTTTTCCCAATCTGCAAGTGACTGAAGGCAAGATCAATCGACATGGCATAAGGGGAGATAGCCCTGTTTGGAGGTTGCTGGATCTACTTACACATGCGTTATCTTATAAAACGATTACATTCGTCCATTGGCGCGCAGTGATCCAGTATCTGTTTATGGATGGGCAGTTTGTCGTGTATCACTTATTCTTATTTTCAAATTTCTCTATTCTTTTTCATTTTCTCTAATCTTCATTATCGTTGGGTCTTCGCAATCTGATTAAAACTCAGACTTAAGAACCATTCCTCTATCGGACATGTCGCTAATTAAGATCTGGGGCAGTCTCTATCTTAAATCTGCCGCGCATGTCAGACTGGCGACCAATCACAGTCCAACTTCAACGGGCGAATAGGTGCCTATCCGATTATTTCTGTAGTGAACGAGGTACAGAAAAATCCAACACAGGCGGCTGACGAAGTTCTTGCTCTCCATGAGCAATCACCGAAGATTATTATTTGCTCGGATAGGCACCTATTCGCCCGTTGAAGTTGGACTGTGATTGGGCGCCGGTCTGACAATGCGCGACAGATTTAAGATACAGACCTTCCCAGATCTTAAATAGCGACATGTCCGATAGAGGAGCGTTTATTAAGTCTAAGTTTTAATCAGATTGGGGTCTCCAAGCCGTGTTTCTGTAATTTATACAGAAGCACACACGTATTGGTTGTCTTTTCGTATTTGAATAATCTTCTAAATAGTTACCAGTCCGATAAAGTACGAACTTGAGTAACGTTAGTTTGTTTAAAAACGTGTGACTGTTTTCACTAACAAACTAAAGCCGCTACTGAAAACAGCAACAAACATCTTAAACTGATTAGAGGAGTTACTGAAAAGAGTAACAAAGAACTAATATTGATTACAAGCGTTAAATTCCTTGCTTGAAATTTAGCATTAAGAATTTTGGGTCACCTTTCCGAATTCAAACCAAGGTTTTCGACACATTTAATCAAATCATCGCAGGATTCTAGACACATTGACCCCTCACTGAGAGAAATAAGGTGGTCAAGATGACCACTTTTAGGTGGTCCAGCGCCAGGACCACCCTTGACCAGCATTGCAGTCATAATTTACTATCTCGGTGGTAGATATGAGCTTCTAGGGTGGTAAATCGGATTGACCACACACTCGTAGTCAGCCTGGCCGCCCTGGGTAGTCATATTGACCACCCTGTGAGTCCCACTTGAAGCTACTGACATGAAAACGTGACGGATGACGAATGTCGGGTGATATGCTCTTACAAGTGCGCCTTTGGCCTGCTGTGTCGCCGTATTGCATTTGCAGAAAGCGGGATGGGTACATATTACCTGAAGCCTGGGAAATGGGTGCTTGAAAACCAGAAGCTAGTCGAGTTTTGACCTTGGAATTGTCACTTGGACAATTGCAGTACCACCTAAAAGTGGTCACTTTGACCACCTTATTTCTCTCAGTGCTGTGCAAAGCTAAATAAATAAGCATCACAGAACCATTTTAATTATGATGATTAGCGAAACTCGAAAAGTAATGAAAAACGGATCATTATGTACATATTCTTATTTGTCGTCTATTTATTCGAAAAGTAAGATAGAGAGGTTATCCACAAAAATATCACTTAAACGTTTCATATTCAAATCATACATCATGTAAGAATTCAGGAAATGTTGCAAATAGTCGATCAGAAAGTGGCCAAACAAAACATTGAGAGGCACATACAATACAGTTAGAGCATTATTATTGTTCTCAGTGACGAAAGTATGCATTTCGTTACACCGTTTGGCACGTTATTGAAATTATTACTTTACCATACTGGTTATAGTAATCATCATATAATACGATGTGAGATCCTACCCTCTCCCATCTCTGTCCAGGAAGTGATAAATTAACGGTATGCTTTGTTTTCTATTCTGAAATTGCGGATTTCATTAATGTAAATGGTACTGTACAATGTTCATGTGCGTTATCATTTCTCACGGCTCTGATCATTTCTCACGGCTCTGATCATTTCTCACGGCTCTGATCATTTCTCACGGCTCTGATCATTTCTCACGGCTCTGATCATTTCTCACGGCTCTGAGCGGACAAAACTTGCTCAATTTTATACTACCACAGCAGAGGTAATGATTATTCCCAATTTAACCTTTTCAGTTCAAGGTACTTATTGCCGTAAACGTTTTGAATTATGTGCGAATACTTTGTTTGAGTCTGCGTGGATCCCGGACACACTATCTTCTAATTCTAAAATAGCTGTAGTGTTAGTGTTCGCGTATGCGTTAGCGATGAGAAAAATAGCCAAACCCTTAACTGATAAGGCAGCTGGCAATACTAAGAGCTATGCTTTCCTTGTATTAAGACTCGAATCTAGGAAATCCTCTAAATCTACTGATTGTGTGCGAAGTTAAACTTTCAAAATGATTTGCTACCCGCACCCTTTATCATAGTTGTCCATAGAATATCATACATCAAACACTATGCTGCACATTATCTTCCGTATATAATTTTAATATGATTTTGGTAACTGTCACCGTTCATTTGTTTGCTTGTTTCTTTGTCCGGTCCATGAACATGCAACCTCGTCAGGACGATACTGGACTTCCTATGTTTGACCTAAAGAAAAAGAAATTAAAGCCGGGAATCATTCAGAAGTATTATCTATTATTTTCGTATAAAAATATTTACAAGCACAATCAGCACGTGGAAACATATATATGATGCTGAAGCATGTGGATGTGGTAAATTGGCTAATCAGTTCTCTCTGTGTTAGACGAAACATATGTAATTAAAATAAACTGCCCTGTAAGGACGCATGGGAGAGCTCTTGTGGCGTACATGTGATTTGTGTGAATAAATGTGCGCTCACATGAGATGGTCGCGCACCAAACAGTTTGTATATGTTTCATCATACGTACATGTATAGCTATCTCGCTTTCAGCATAATAGTAACCTGAAATAACCGATTTATTTATATTTGATTTGCAGAGGGTATTCTAACAAACCGGAGGCGGTGTACAGAACATTGCAAAAAAGAGACGAAAACGAAGTGAAGACTCTTCTCTATGAGGATTTCTTTGGCAAAGAGCCTATCAGTATAGCACTGGGCATGGAGCCTAGACGCGATTGTAGAGGTTTTGTGGAAGGCATCATGGCAGACGTACTCGTTGACAATGTGTCTACTGTAGCGGTTGATGCTGAATCCAGCGAGATCGTCGGTGCTCTTGTAGCATTAATCACAACTCCTGATAACCCAAAGATTCCGTACTTATCACCAAATGATGATAGCACTCGGAAAATGAGGATCATATTCGACATATTGGAGGAGACGAATACCCAGTTCGATATCTACCGCACTTTCAACGTGACATGCGCACTTCATCATCTTATGGGTGTTGTCAAGGCTGGTCACCAAAAGAGAGGACTACTATCTGGAATGGTGTTACACAGCGAATGGAACGCCAAAAAGAAGGGAGTGAAAATAGCGTATGGAGAAGCTACAGGAGCATACTCAAGGAAATCCATGGAAAACGCTGGATTGGCCGTAGTAAAAGAATTCAAATATTCAGATTATCTCAAAGATGGCAAACACGTTCTTCCCGACACTGGAGTACACAAAGGATGCTGTCTAGTCGTTAAACGCATCGACAACGAAGACGAGGGGATCAAATAGCAACAACAATATAATCAACCATGTTTACTCGTGTAAACACCACATGAAAGACAAATCAGCAGAACATTTCCAACTTTCACCCGCATAACTAAACTCGCATAACCAAAACGCGTGCAGGGATTGCTGTGAAACGTTTGCATATAGGAATCTACAACCATTCAATCTACCTAGAGTTAACAATTTATCTGTTCGTTTTGCCCCCCCCCCCCCCCCCCCCTACAAAACTTTCTGCGCTATCTCCGGAACGACAAAAAATGGAGAGTAGAAACTCCGTGACTTTATAGTCTACCATATTGGGGTCATTTTGAGACTATTTGCATAACCCCCGAGCAGAAGATTATGGGTAAATTCAAGATGGCGGTCACCTGGGGTACCAGAAAAGTGATGTTTTTGTCGTATTTCTTCAAAATTTCTGCTTTTCCGTGATGAAAAGTGGGCAAAAACTATTTTATTTCACTTCACATTAATATTTACTAATTTATCATGCAGTTTTTTTGGAGAAATTGTATGAATAAACAAATCGAAAATCCAACCGAAACAATCGACCAAAAAATGCCGTTTTTGAAAATGACGTCACTGTGACGTCATCAAAGCGGCCATCTTGAATTTCTTTACATTTTCTGGTAGAGCTTGACCCAAGGGTATTAGTCCGTGAGCTACTAGGGGTCACCTTGCACCCCCCCCCCCCCCACTACAGACCGAAACTATGTTTTTTATGTACTTTAGGACATGTCAAATAAGAAACAACTTGTTAACAGTCGATAAACTGGGACTCACTACCCCTTTAATCACTTTGAAATTACCCCTGTGTTAAAAAGTACAATTTTTGTGAAAATAGGGGGTAGGGTTACAAGAATAGTCTTATCTTCCATAATTATTATCCAATCTTTATAATGTTGGTCACATATTATTCAGCATTGATTGCTGCATCAAATATTTACAAGATACTATTACTATTTGTTGGGTATGACGTCACACAGGGACCATACATAGAACAGTATGAGTAGTAGCGAAAGCGGGCATTTGGGAGTGCGTGAGGATGTGTTTGAGCGATTGAGGGACCATTCTTAAACCGAATGCGTCGTGTGAGGTGTCAAAGTGAAGCCCTCAGTGTGTAGACCACGACTTGAGAGATGTACACATGATGTACACATGATCTGTGACGTCATTGGTGACGTCATCAGTAGGAGTAGTAGCCAAAGTGGGCATTTCTAGTGGTATGAAGGAAGGTGTTTGGGGTAGAGATGGACCATCCGTGGTCCAAATGGACCGTGTGTGGTGTTATCTTGTAGCTCTCTGCATGTAGACGACGAATGATATGGTTTTTGTTGGAAGTCGCATCTTGCTACTCATGCGCAGTTGAGCAGTAGTAAAGAAAGATGTCATTTTGGGCGTGGGCATTGACATGTTTGGGCAATCAAAGGGACCCATGTTTGGTCCAAATGGACCGGTTCGGGTATCCTAGTGAAGCTTTGATGGGGTAGAGTCAGACTGGCGTAGTTTTATTGGAAGTCGCATCAATCTGCGTATGCGCAGTTGAGGTGTAGTAAGTAAAGTGGTCATTCTTGAGGTGTGCCGGGGTATATTTGAGAGATTTAGGTTCTATATCTCATCCAAAGATGGAGTGTAGGGTGTCATCTTGAAGCTTTCGTGGTGTAGACCACGACTTGAGGGGTTTCCATGTCATCTGTGACGTCATTGATGACGTCATGAGTACAAGTGGTAGCGAAAGCGGACAATTAAGGGATGCGTAGGGGCGCGTTTGAGAGACGGAGGGACCATTCTTGGTCCAAATGGGACGTGTGGAGTATTATATTGAAGCTTACGTAAGACCGACTGGTCTGGCGTATCGTGGAAGTAGGGATATGGTATGCATGTGCAGACAGGAAATAGTGGAAAAGGGGCACTTGAATGGAATTTCAGACTCGAGGTAGACCATTCATGGTCCGAATGTTTCGTGTGGGGTTTCGTAGTGAAGGGCTCAAGGGGTAGCATCGGATTGGACTGTTGTCATCGCACGCCTCCTGGTGTACCTTATGCCCTACGGGTTATAGGGTACAGGGTGCACCACAGGTACGTGCGCATGTCTGCGATGACGTCATTTTCTAGCTCCAAGACATCCAAGCTCCGACTCCAAGAGCTCAGATTTCAAAAGCTCCAACTTCAAGAGCTCCGAGCTCCAAGTTCTCAACCGATCCATCCCACAGCTCCGAGCTCTGTAGTTTCTCAAATGGCGGCTTCTGATTGGATAAAAGCTCTATATTACTGCCAGACTGCGCATGCGCAGAACGATGATACTAGTCCACACACCAGTCCAATCCGACGCTACTCCACACGACCCATTCGGACCACGGATGGTTCACCTCGAGGCTAAAATTCCAATCCAGTGCACCTTTTCCAATATTTACAGTCTGTTCATGCTAGCCATATCCCCTACTTCTATGACACACTGGACCAGTCGGCCGCTGTTCCACGAAAGCTTCGATATGATACCCAACATGTCCCATTCGGACCAAGAATGGTCCCTCAGTCTCTCAAACATACCACTACGCATCCCTAGTGACGGTCACCACTCACGGACAGACGACATGGAAATCCCTCAAGATGACACCATAGACTCCATCTTTGGATGAGATATAGAACCTCAATCTCTCAAATATACCCTGTGGACCTCCAGAATTACAACTTCAATTACTGCACCCCAAATGCGCATGCGCAGATTGATGCCACTTCCAATAAAACCATGCCAGTCCGACTCTACCGCACGAAAGCTTCACTAGGATACCCGAACCGGTCCATTTGGACCGAACATGGGTACCTTTGATTACCCAAACATGTCATTGGCCACGCCCAAAATGACATCTTTCCTTACTACTGCCCAACTGCGCATGAGTAGCACGATGCGACTTCCAACAAAAACCATATCATTCGTCTTCTACATGCAGAAAGCTACAAGATGACACCCCACACGGTCCATTTGGACTAGGGATGGTCCATCTCTACCCCAAACACCTTCCTTCACACCCCCAAAAATCCCCACTTTGGCTACTACTCCTACTGATGACGTCACCAATGACGTCACAGATCATGTGGACATCCCTCAAGTCGTGGTCTACACACCGAGGGCTTCACGTTGACACCTCACACGACGCATTCGGACCAAGAATGGTCCCTCAATCGCTCAAACACATCCTCACGCACTCCCAAATGGCCGCTTTCGCTACTACTCATACTGTTCTATGTATGGTCCCTGTGTGACGTCATACCCAACAAATAGTAATAGTATCTTGTAACTATTTGATGCAGCAATCAATGCTGAATAATATGTGACCAACATTATAAAGATTAGATAATAATTATGGAAGATAAGACTATTCTTGTAACCCTACCCCCTATTTTCACAAAAATTGTACTTTTTAACACAGGGGTAATTTCAAAGTGATTAAAGGGGTAGTGAGTCCCAGTTTATCGACTGTTAGCAAGTTGTTTCTTATTTGACATGTTCTAAAGTACATAAAAACATAGTTTCGGTCTGTAGTGGGGAATGCAAGGTGACCCCTAGTAGCTTACGGACTATATAGTGTGGTAAGTTTCAGCCCCCTAGATCAAGGGGTAATAAAAATAATTAGGCCCCTCCAGGCCTGGACTGGTCCCAAAAACCAGATAGGGTTAATAGTGAGACGAGTAGTGTTTTTAAGTGTTTATGCTGCATTTGTATAGTGTAGATACATGCAGATATTTTTCGAATTTTCAGTGTTATTGTTCAGAATTACTATAAATGAGTTATAGTGCTTTCAAGTTAATATTATTGTGATTATCCAAAGCATGTACGCGTTTGTATCATAGAGTATACATTCAGTTACGAAGCTTTAGGCCCACCTATATGTTAGTGTTGAAATCTGGTCGCCAGATCACATATCAGCTGGAAGTGTTATTTTTAGAACGTACTGTTTGCATGGATTTTATCTATTTTAACTGTTCATTGTTCGGATTTCACGTTTTACTGGCCGTAGTATACCTTTATGGACCCCGGCCCACACAGCAAATTTTAACGGTCCACCAGTGGCCCACTATCGGCTGTACTGGTGGCCCTTTGATGGCCACCGCCAGAGGACCACCACAATTTTGCTCATCGGCCCATCAATGGCCCGATTACTTCGGTCCACCAGTGGCAGCCACTTCTGTCCCGACGGTCGGATTCCACTGGTGGCCCATTGTTGGCCACCGTCAAAGGACCACTAAAGTTTTGCTCATCGGCCCACCGGTGGCCCGATTACTTCGGTCCAGCAGTGGCTGCCACTGTTGAACCAATTGTTGGCTTGACAATGGCTGCTATTGCTCACACGGCTGTTGATCAATCTTGCGATGATGTAAATACTCTAATAATTCAATGATAGGAAGTGATTTCCCCAGTGATTGAATTATTAGAGTATTTCCAGCATCACAAGAATGTTTCTGACTGATCAACATTCGAGTGAACAGTGGTACCCATTTCCCGAATTCCTCAAATATTTCAATCACATCCAATTTTTAGACAAAATAAATCATTAAAGTAAATTTAATCACCCTCTAAAATCATTCAAATGATTAAGAAATAATGGATTATTTGTTGATTTTGGACCATTTTTCGAAGTGTACTAAATAAATATGATCATAAATATTTATTTAGTACACTTCACAAAATGGTCCAAAATCAACAAATAATCCATTATTTCGTAATCATTATGATTTCACAGGGTGATAAATTTAGTGTAATAATCGTATTTCATCCAAAAATTGCATGTGATTGAAATATTCGAGGATTCGGTGTACTTTCAGCTAGACAATCAGCTGCACCTACTAATTAAGACGACATGATGTAGTCTTCTTTTCAAGAAGTAACATTTTCACCAAAGAAGGCTTGTAAGACTCCATTTTTCAGTTCAGAAGGGGATGATAAAGGAATAATCTCATTCTTTCGCCAGCTCTCATATCAAAGACTTTATTTCAGTCGATTGTCATGACACACAAAATGAAATAAAATCTTCGAGAATTTTATATTTAAAACAACATTCTTGGCATAAAAAGTCCACGATCAATTTTTCCAAATGTTTTCAATGGTTTTGATGTTGTTCTATTTTTCCAAATGTTTTCAATGTTTTTGATGTTGTTCAAAATTTAAATTATATGTTTTCTAAGAATACTAAGTTTCTTAATTCAGACTTTATTAATGGGACTACAAAATCACAACAAAATATTCAAAAGTTCAGTGGATATATTAAATTAAATCATAATTTTGGGATAAAGCAAATGCTTCAAGCCGACCATCTCCAGACATTTTGAATGATGCTGCTTTGTCAGCTCGGCTCCTTCGCCTGCCATCTTAACCACATGCATTATTCCGGCCGCCTACTGCTGTTTCAATCTCTTTATCGTTAGTTTCCAGGTGATGTTTCCTCCTGCACTCTAAAACAGAAGCAGACAAGGCACTGGTCAAAATTACCCTGATATTAATGATTGAAAACAAGGACTTTTCTACTGTCAAGCTTTATACGAATGTAAGATCATCATGCATATGAAGAATATAATCAGTGGTTGAATATATATCTCTGGCTAGTAATCACATTATCAAACTAAACCTCAAGGGAGAATTGCAAAAGCAAACCATTAATTAAAACAGTCCCAACCAGAGTTAACAGTGCGTGTAATGCTTAGATTCTCTTTAATTACAAAATGGGTTTCATTATAAACAAGACCTCAACTGAGCCTAAGATATGCCCTTAAACATACAGAGTAGACACTAACAGGGCTATCTCCGAAAAGGAGAAAGGGGGAAATAGCCTATGAGATAATGTGCAATAAAGGGATGCTTAGGAGATGATCATCAGATCAGCTGATCAGTGATGTATCAGTGATATTATAGGATTAACTGATTAACATGTTTCAGGAAATCACACAGCATATATTATGATGCTCCATGATTTCAGGGCATAAGCTTGATCCTTATGGTGAACCTGTTTATGGTGTTTCAAAATCACACATCACGTGATAAGTGGCATTCACTAAAACGAATATCAGATGAAAGTGATGGTTTCAACAATCAAGTCCCATAACTTGTAACGGGAAACAAGTTGGATCAGGTCAAAAAGGGTCACGTGTACATCTTCATATGGTGATGATAATATGTGGTGAATTTCTAAAGAATCTAACCAAATTTCTACCAGGAATTGTGTTGTGTTCACTAGAGAAGGCAGTAGATAGAATGCAGACTCATTCTTCTTGGCCAAATAAAGAAAGGAGATGTAGTGTGAATTTGTAGTTCACTCTAACCAAATGTTAGCTATACAAACTGTATTTCTCGTACTTCCTGAACACAGTATTATTCAATAAAGTCCATGAACTTGTCCTTTGCCCCTTTTCCTGACCACTTCCAGCTATGGACATCATCAGTTCCCAATATCGCGTTCATATGGTGGTGTGTCTGACATCATTTCCCCACAAAAGGCCTAAAGCACTAATCTGAAATGAACATGAAAAGTACATGATCATTTCACACATATATCATTCTTGCTGACAAATTAATTCAAATGTTCATGCTGGTGAATTAATTCAAATGTGGATAGTTAATAGTTTGTGTTCAGTCGCTGAAAAATGCAAACACAAACTAAATATTATAACATCCTCCCAAAAATACTGTCGTAATAATCAGAGTACCCGATGGATAGAGGAAACAAGTCAAACTGGTCTGATAAATGAGGAGTGTATTCTGAAGCATTAACATGAAATTACATCATGGTTACCGACCCCTGGACTCATGCCCAGTCCTCCGAATTATTTCATTCTATTACATCATATATCACAATATGGCCAAAGGTGGGTAATTCTCAGGATACCACAAGTACCCTGATCTAAATGGAGATAATAATATTTTATACATAATTTGTTTAATAAGTAAAACAAGGAATCAATTACAGCATACTATATTGTATCCCGGAAGATTTAATCACGACTGACTGAAACAGAATCTTGACTACTGGCAATATATTTCAGTAACAGCTTTATTCATTAAGCAGAGTTCTGTAAAAAGACAGAAATAAAATGAATTAAACGAATAAAATTAAATGAGTTGATTACATATAATCTGTAAACATGTAATCATTCAATACTTCTCAGTGTAAATTGCTGAATACAAGTCAAATTGACATGATTGAGGCTTTTTAATAGACAAGTATATTCCACGGTCAGGTAATATTTAATCTATAAGCCTGTATCTAGTGATTTATTTCTCATAGATCAATATCCACATGTATACAAAATACAATAACATGAAATTCATATCAAACGCTGATCCTTTAGGAAATTATGTTTTCATAATGTTTTCATGTTTTCATGTTTTTTTGCCTGACGAATCACTACATTATCCTTCCAGAAATATTTAATATCTCGTTCAAAATAGGCTGAATACGTATAACCATAATACTTAATCTTTTAACTGTTTAGTCTGTAAAAAACTACAAAAACATTGCACCACATATATAAGGGAGACAACTCTGTATAACCATGCTACAATATTAAAGGGAGGTAAATCTCGTTTTTGGCGTGACAATAATGTTTGCCGGAGCCAATGCCAATTGTTTCTCTGAGCTAAATTAATTAATACGTCGTTTGCCAAACCAATAAATTGTATTGGCGTTTTACCGATCAAATGATTACATTAACTTTACGGCAAAGACACTAATTAATGTGTTCGTTGAACAAGCAACAAAATATGGCGGCTACATAATCCATCTACTATGCATGCTTTAACAACAACAACAAAAACACTTGATTTGTTTACAGAATCTTACCGTAACAATAAACTGACATGCTAGGAAAATGTAATGGAACTCTTGGAACATGTTTACCTGAAGAGTGACTCTCCGTAGCAGAAATTAAAAGCAAATCACAGAATTTCTGGCTGGCCTTTCATGTGTTACCAGGTCCAGGATAGTTCGTCGGGAACCCCTGTGAAATAGCAGATTTCGTCTTCAATAAAATGAATTAAACAACACTCGTTCGTGTTCAGAATCAGAACGTTTACTTATTCCAAATAACAGCAATTAGACAGCCAAATGTAGTACACTTCAATTCATGTTCAGGCTTGTGCCAGTTTATAATACATTACAGGACTGTAATAAGTATCACCATGGTTTCTCATAATGAAATAAAATATGAAACTTTTCTACAATCAACCCGTGTTGTGTTATCTGTCAATAAACAATTAGGTAACAGAAGCTGAACGGCAGAATTCACTGAAATCTATCACAACATAGAACTTGATCTGTATGGGAAACTGTTACTACATATCTAGAATATTCACCATTCTCAGTTCAAAATACCAAAATGACTAATAATTATCTCTCATACAGTCTTTCTGTGATAATTTGCTATTATCCCTAACATTTAACATCGAAAACTAAGATCTAAACAATCAAATATACCTCCAGTTATCGCTACGGAAATAAATCACTTCAGAGTCCACTTCATCAACTTGAACATTAAGGGCTCGCGCGAACATGGATCAAGATGTGAAAACCCAAGTCATTTTTGTGGGGTGAAATCTATTGTTGAATCAGTATTCATCGTTCCCAGTTGATTCTATATTTAGTGCAAACATTTTTAGTGCAAAGAACCCACAAAGAACCGATAATAACCCTAAAAGAACCCATCAGAAGTTTGTTTAAAGTATAATAGGGGCTCTTCGTCCTTGAGACCGCATGGTCTGTAAAGTGACGTCACAGACAAAGTTAGACCGGCGCTCACAACTGAACTTTCATCGCTAAAATTTACAGTTATACATATTTCTAAAGTATAAACTCGATGGAGGTTGACTCAGAACATTCTTATCTAATTATCTGCGAAATGTCAAGATAAAACAATCAACATATACCTGTGAAATAGCAGATTTCGTCTTCAATAAAATGGCATCTTACACTTGCAGGCTTGAACGCATCTCTCAGGCAGACGATCACGAATTTCGCGACCAAAGTCGGCATAAATTTCCCGCAGTAAATGAAACTAATTTTATACGTAGGCCCATCATAAATGTTGTAGATATAATTGAATAATTATGCGATCAAACTGGTCAAAAATAATATAATTTTATTATCACTTTTGTTTTGACCAATGATTTTACATTAATGTCACGTGGTACCACCATGTCGTCGGTGATCGTTTGTAATCCCGACGTCATCCACACGTCAGATGATATGGACGCTCCAAATGTATCGGCGGTCCGGCGTCGGGCCGTTTTCGGCTCCCGATGCCGCCCGTGCCACTAGAGCCCGTTCCACTCCCACCAGTGGTCCACTATTGTTTGCTGTTGGGCCGTCAAGTGTTGTCAGAGTCTAGGTCGTCGTTTACTAGCTGTGTTTCATGAGTTGAGATTGTATTTCTCTCGAAAATTTCGTCGTAAACTTCCATCATGGAAATTTGGCAGCGACACCCTTGAACCCGAAATTTGTTGTTCTGTATTGTTTGAACGGCGTTATAGTACAAGTATTTGACAGATTCTGTGTAAAGTATCTTTACCATATTCTCGAATTATATTGTTGTTCAAAGTGGTAATAATAAGGAGAGTTTTATAGCTGTACGTGAAAACGGTAGAAGGTACATGCACAAATTTTAGATCATTTTATTCGTTAAAAAGTTGAGGATTCCGGAATCGTAAAAGTATTTCAGTCAGTTCACGCAATAATTTTCCGGACAAGAAAAACCGCATGTCGGTCGGTCCAGAAAAAAATTCAGCGAAGTCGACACGATTATTTCAGTTGCCCACTATCTCAAAAATAAAATTTTGTTATCAAACTATATATTTTTGAAAAGAGAAACTCCTCAGCTATTCCGGAACGTTTCAATTACCAAAATCGCACCAGTACTAAGCGAGCTATGATCAAATAATCGGCCGAGTTTCCGTTTCTTCAGTCGAATTCAAAACATTTCAGTCGGTCCCAGTACAAGACGTCAGTGCAAACCCCGAAAATAAACGGGTAGAGAGCCCCGTTAGTTTGGGGTGCAGCGCACTCGGCATGAACAAATCTGACAGCGACGATCGAATACAGACGAAAAATACAACGGCAATATATATCAGATGATGTAAACATGCCCGACTGCTAACTGATGTTTTTGGAATTTCCGAGTCCCTCCCTCTTCAGATCATAGCGGGAGTTTTCCAATAAAGATCGGGACCCAAGAAAAACCGGGTCCCTAGAAAGATCGGGACCCAAGAAAAACCGGGTCCTTAGGAAGATCGAGACTCAAGAAAAACCAGGTCCCTAGAAAGATTGGGACCCAAGGAAAGCCGGGTCTCCAGAAAAACCGGGTCCCTAGAAAAATCGGGTACCAAGGAAAATCGGGACCCAAGAAAAACTGGGTAGAGTTTTTCCTTTACAGCATGGTTCAGTCCAACAGTACATTGAGACATGGGAGTGTAAGTGCAGTGATTACATATAGCCTCAACCCTGTCATCTGCACTGAAGCATAGCCTCACTCCAACAGTTATAGGGAAGCCATTTGCATGTTCCCTATGTGGAAAATATTTGAATGAGAGGATTGGTATTCTGTATACTTCAGACTTGATGATTGTGTTGCGTAGATGCAAATATTAAGTGATTTACATGACAAGGAAATTATTTCATACTGGTACAGCTGGTACCTTGAATTTATGGAAAATAAATCATACCCGTGTTCATTTGATCTCAATACTAATTAACTTGGTTGATAACGTTATCTATCCTTCGACTATCTCTCTATTCAGCATTTATATTTGAATGTTGATCTCAGGTGAGGGATGCTACATGAGATGTAGGCCTATTGTGTGAAGTAAGCCAGCAGGAATGTGTTGTGGTGTACATGTTATAGGCCAGTCTTCACAAACTTACCATACATGGGATACACCTGTGGACATTTAAATATATCAACTAAACTACCTGGAATCGCTATCGCTTTAGTGTAACAATATTGACGGCAAATACTGGTATAAACAGTCAAATTATATACTTAGTTTCTTACATAAGAACATGTGCTCGAGTAAATCCTCTCGTGCAGACGCTAGCTGTCCCTAATGCTTCGCTAGCTACGTCTTCACCTCTGCTGAGAAGGGCTCAATTAGAGCTTACACTTCATGTTAGATATATTTTATTCTTAGTCTTTTACCATCAATGTATACTGTTGAGAAATGCTTATTCAACGTTCAAAAAGAAAATCTTTAAATTTTGTCGGTTTGAAAGTACTATAAGACCTATTTTCAGAATTTTTTGACGTTGTCAATGTTAAAGCGTCCATAACCAAAGAATCCGATTTTGGTACGTTCCTATGACATTATTTAAAAAAAATAGCCTCTTTCTGATAATGCAGCTGTTACGGCTTACCTTAGTATACAAGACATTCGTCCGAGGCCATCAACTAGCTTGGAGCGGATTGCATTGGTAGTGTAATAAAAACGAGAGATCCTGAACGATCTTGGCGCCCACCATTGTCCGATAATTGTGAGCTAATGACAAGAGGATCTTTTTGTCCATTGTTACTAAGAGCAAACGATTGATTTGTAATTTTGTTTACAGAATTTCGAATCTGAGCGAAAAAGATCGAAAATGGGACACTGGAAAGCACCAAGTTTCAAGATGTCTAGAAACTGTATTTATGTCGGTTGTTATAATACAAGCGAAAAGAGCAAAGTTAGTCTGAAACAGAATGTCCGGAGGATCCTTCGTCTTCGTTTTGTAGTATTTTTGTTTGCACGTGACATCATTGGGTACTGGAAGTGAAGACAAATCTCTTTGACCCTTTGGCATGAGCTATGAAACATACTTAAAATTTTATAATTAGGAACGAATGCTAATTCTGTTTTGTTTACTGGGCTAGTTTGAGATATCTCTTTTAAGATACCATGCTCGAAAATAGTAAGATGGTACCATACTTAATACTGAACGGATTCTCGCAGTAATGTTGAAACTTGGAAAGTGTCTGAATCCTGATTATCTCCCTTGGATCGAAACACACAGTAGTTTACAGTTGTCGAGTTGTAACGTTGTGTCACCAAGAGTGACATCCCTTCATGTAGCCGTCCCATTGGCAGACGAAACAGTGGAGCAGTTCACTGGACTAAAGAAAACTGATTTAAAATTTGAAGAAATACATTTTAATTCTGAATTATTTGAACTCCTTGATATGGAAGGTGAAGGTATGGATATTCTCTAAAGTCAATATATAGAATATGTCCCACCGTTTGCTCCGCCGACTCGTGTGATGCAACGTCACATCTCGGGAATACTGTATTCATTTGAAGTGTAACTTGGATTTTTGAATCGGACCAAAAAAGGTATCTTGCAAACTAGGCCCCATGTAGGATCTGTGTACCAAATTTCAGAAAGATCCATGAAGTAGTTTCTGAGAAATCACGATAACAATGTTGCATGGGGAGATCCAAGATGGCCGCCTGGTGGCCATATTGGATTTTGAATCGGACCAGAAAACGTATCTTGCACAACTAAACCACAAGAGGAACCTGTGTACCAAATTTGACAAGGATCTATGCAGTAGTTCCTGAGAAATTGCAATAACAAATTCTCATGGGGAAATCCAAGATGACCGCCTGGTGGACATATTGGATTTTGAAATCGGACCAAAAAAAAGTATCTTGCACGACTGGGCCACAAGGAGAACCTGTGTACCAAATCTGACAAAGATCCATGCAGTACTTCATGAAAAATCACGATAACAATGTTTCATGGGGAAATCTAGGATGGCTGCCTGGTGGCCATATTGGATTTTCCATTCGGATCGAAAAAGGTATCTTGCACAACTAGACCCTAAGGGGAACCTGTGTACCAAATTTGAGAAAGATCCATGCAGCACTTCCTGAGAAATGACAATAACAAAATTTCATGGGGAAATCCAAGATGGCTGCCAGGTGGCCATATTGGATTTTCGAATCGGACCAGGAAAGGCATCTTGCACAACTAGATTCCAAGGGGAACCTGTGTACCGAATTTGAGAAAGATCCATGCAGTAGTTCCTGAGAAATCGCGATAACAAGGTTTCATGGGCAAATCCAAGATGGCCGCCTTGTGGCCATATTGGATTTTCGAATCGGACCAGAAAAAGTATCTTGCACAACTAGACCCCAAGGGGAATCAGTTTACCAATTTGAGAAAGATCCATGCACTAGTTCCTGAGAAATCGCGATAACAAGGTTTCATGGGCAAATCCAAGATGGCCGCCTTGTGGCCATATTGGATTTTCGAATCAGACCAGAGAAAGTATCTTGCACAACTAGACCCCAAGGGGAACCTGTTTACCAAATTTGAGAAAGATCCATGCAGTAGTTCCTGAGAAATCGCGATAACAAGGTTTCGCGGAGAAATCCAAGATGGCTGCCTGGTGGCCATACTAGATTTTCGAATCTGATCAGAAAAGGTATCTTGCACAACTAGAATCCAGGGGGAACCTGTGTACCGAATTTGAGAAAGATCCATGCAGTAGTTCCTGAGAAATCGCGATAAGAAGGTTTCATGGGGAAATCCAAGATGGCCGCCTTGTGGCCATTTTGGATTTTCGAATCGGACCAGAAAAGGTATCTTGCACAACTAGACAACCTGTGTACCGAATTTAAGAAAGATACATGCAATAGTTCCCGAGAAATCGCGATAACAAGATTACATGGGGAAATCCAAGATGGCCGTCTTGTGGCCATATTGGATTTTCGAATCGGACCAGAAAAGGTATCTTGCACAACTAGACCCCAAGGGGAATCCGTGTACCAAATTTGAGAAAGATCCATGCAGTAGTTCTTGAGAAATCGCGATAACAAGGTTTCATGGGGAAATCCAATATGGCCGCCTTGTGATCATTTTGGATTTTCGAATCGGACCATAAAAGGTATCTTGCACAACTAGACCTCAAGGGGAACCTGTGTACCGAATTTGAGAAAGATCCATGCATTAGTTTCTGAGAAATCGCGATAACAAGGTTTCATGGGGAAATCCAAGATGGCCGCTTTGTGGCCATTTTGGATTTTCGAATCGGACCAGAAAAGGTATCTTGCACAACTAGACCCCAAGAGGAACCTGTGTACCAAATTTGAGAAAGATCCATTCAGTAGTTCCTGAGAAATCGCGATAACAAGAATTGTTTACGGACGGACGACGGACGACGGACGGACGAGGGACCACGGACGAAAAGCGATTTGAACAGCCCACCATGTGGTGATGGTGGGCTAAAAAAGCATTTGGCTACCATACTTTCACAAAGGATTGCTCCCCTTAACTTATTCTGCTCTCGGATGTACGTATTGTAAAATTTGAAGCGCTCTGGAATGAAAAAGGGAAATGTATCTAAACAACGTGTTGATATATGCTTCTCTGGTGCACCTCCGTACTTCCAATATACAGGACAAGCAATTGTCGGCCGATTTGGCATCATGCTTTTGTATCTGAAGGTAATTATAATTCAGTTTGACTGTGTTTTTTTCTCGACGTATTGGTTATTTATTCCACATCAAATTACAAAAGGCGAAATTAATTTGTGAAAGAGACGATATTGTGGGTTGTACTGATTGGGGGTATAAGAATGACTTTAATCGAAAAAGAAATGGTTCAGTTGTCAGATAGATGTGTTTCATCACATGTTCCGTCAGTTTCTTTCGCGATTTGAAAAGGTAATTCAATAACCACTTAACCAACAGTAGGCGTTTTACTATGGTTAATTTAATAAAGATCCAACGAGATACCAGGATTTATCAACAGGAAAAGTTAATCTAAGGATGATGGGTAAAGTGGCAGGGTTGGAACTCCTGGGGCTCGCATCGTATTTCTGAACGCATTGATGACGCCACGTCCCTATGTCAGGAGAAGGCTAAGTGGGAGATGAGATGATTATGGCGGTTCTGGGTTTGATGTATTACCAAAAGTAATTCAACGTTTATATCAGCATATCAGCAGCATAACCCCCCAGTAAAATACTAATCCCGACATATTACTTTTAAAAGTGGACAATGTGCTATGTACTTCCATTTGTTGTTTCTCAGCGACCAGAATATCGCATTGGAAGTGCTACATTTCCATGCTACGTCGGAGGCCAAAATGCTTGAGCATGTTATCTAGATCAGAATTGTGATTCTGAAAATGCGCGTCTTGGTGATCGAAGCTGCTGCACTTTGAATGAAAAATGCGATTTTCCATTTATTGTCCAGATTTTCCACGAAATTGATAAAACGAATGTATAATGCCTAAATATGTAACTGTGCCTCCATATTCGACTCCAAATTGAAGGTGCTGAACTGGTCAAACATATATCTGAGAATAATTCAATTGATTCAGTGATCTCCCGCGATGATTCCGTCCAAAATGAGGTTAAAATTGCTGAAGTCCATATAACATATCGCTATAATTATCACGTTGATTTCTTTATTTCTACCGATGGGTAATTTCGTTCATCCAGAAAAGTGACTGCAGCGATTAGGCATTCAGCAACACCACATATTAACATAGTCACCCAACTATTGTGGAGCAATTCGTCATAAAGTTAAGCCTACCCCCTTCTCTGGCAGAATCAGCAAATTATGTGTTTTTGTTAGTATGTTTGTTGTTACTGAGAGCTGAACACTTCAACAACCTGTATATGGGACAGACTGTATCAAACGATGCAACTTACTGATTCAAACGATGCATCTCACGGGCCGTCATACTTACGTGACAATAACGCCATGAACTCCAAACGGCAATCAAGGTATTTTTATTTTCTCGAAATGTCTCATATATATATATATATATATGTTTTATTATTATTATTTTTTTTTATACTGATATATTTAACTCTTTCTGATGAAATATAATAGTTGGATATTATATATGTAGGGAAACTGAGCAAAATCTCTGCACAAAAGTAAAACAGACAACATAGTGTATAACATTGCACGTTGCACAGTTATTAGCTTCCACATTTTGGCTTCTGTTGAGACTGTTTGTGTATCCCTCTGCTAGAACAACTGGCCAGGCTAACATCAAAATTCATTTGCGTACACTTCGCCATCCATACGATGGCTTGCGAATCGTGGGTTTATACTTGGTGTAAGAACGCACAAGACAAAGCCTACAATAGCCTGTCTGAGCTCAACAATGCGTCTAGACGTGACCCTTTTCAGCTGCACAAAAGCCTCAACAAAAGCCTCAACAATGCGTTCTTACGCCAAGTATCGACCGAATCGTGTCTCTCCATTATCGCGGAGCGATATCCGGTACCTTACCGGATTCTGTTCGGCCTTAATCCGGTGGAGAACAGAATCGAGAAATCAGATAAATTAGAGGTTTTCATGCCACTTTGGAACCAGATATTGTCTGGGCTTACAAAGTATATAGGTATGAATAACTTTCGTATCATCCAAGACGTGTTGTAGATCTGTGATTTTGAACAAGTAGGACATCACATGGGGTTACGTCTGTAGATTTTTGCTGATTGGCTGACGAAGTCACGTGGTATTGATTTCTGGAAATTCCCTCCTACAGTTGCCGAAAGTAGGCTGCAAATGGATACACACAATCCCAGGGTCAGTCTTACCGTGTATAGATGACCCAGATGGTTACAGGTTGATCAACATTATGCCAATGAGCGTCATCTGAAATGCGTTTAGTAAGCGCCAGATCCGACATCCAATATTCAGCCGTCGTCCATAAAAGAATAGGCATATAGGTCACCCTAACCTATACCTATTTGTACCATAAAAGCACCGAGCGTCTGTTCACACTACTGTCTCCGTCCGGCTCACTCAGTAGCCCTGTCGGAGTGTGCCCACGTCATTGCTAATCACTTTATGCCTATCGTTAGCGTATTTGCAAAATCTTTCGCGGGAATTGTCAGGAGTAAATCTGTTATGTTTGGTCTCGCGCGATTACCAAACATGACCGTAAGGTTATCCATACCCCATTTCTCTGGGCAAAATCCAGGAGATAGGATTTCCATTCAGAAACAGAAAAGTGGCTCCTCCAGCTGGTTTATCACAAGAAAGATCAAGCTGACCTACTTCAGAATACGTATATAGGTCACAAGTATAAACAATCCGACAAAATTTATTGTATGATACATGGCATCACTTTGATATTATAAATTAAACATCGTGAAGTCATGTAGTCTCCAAGACTTCCATCTTTGAATACCTTCGCCATTGATGAAATAAATGATTAAGTGTCCTGGAAAATAATCATACCCGTTCGTCCGTGATATGACCATATATGATTGAGTCAACTAGTCGTTTGTGAATGAAAATCGTATTTCGGGGATTTTGCAAAGATAATGGGAGTATGGATACCATTATGGTCATGTTTGGTAACTTAGCATGGCCATGATTACCAGGTTTACCCATGACGCTCCTCGCATAATAATTTGTAAACATGATAAAGATAGGCCTAAAATGAGTAGCAACGATGTGGTGAAGACTGATTTTAAAAACTAGCACAAAGTCCTTGGGATATTGCGACATCACCCCTACTGCTTTTTCTCACTCAATATCCTACAGTCAAGGGGCACTATTACCAACCGAATTCATATCACTACCCAGGCCATGGACGCATGTGCACACACGGCACCTACCATAGTACAATCTAGTAGCACGGACAGAGGTAGGCCTATTTTATTGCATAGATACGTATACTACAGTACAAACCGTTGTATTGGATTGAATATATCAGTTGGTGTGTCTGATAAAACATAGCGAAAACAACTGAATGAAACATTCCGAGAGACAAAATCGTTGAACGACCGTTGCAATTTCAGACATCACCGTTACTCCGGTATGAATCTTCGCCGAATGTCACCATTTGACATAAAACGGGACGAAACGTGACGAAATGGTTACAGGTTTTGACAGCAACAAAAGTTGGATGTTGTACGATCTGATCGCATTGAGCACATATGGTGAAGACCCTTTGACACACTACACGATACACTACCTCCAAGAACTTGTCGATGACTCCAAAATCTGAAGATTCAGGATTATGACTTCTGGTAATCTGCGGATTCGGGATTATGAGTTATATTATTCTGAGAATTCATTATTTCGGGCTCTGGTAATCTGGGGATTCAGGGTTATGGCTTCTGGTTAGATTAGGTTTCAGGATTATGGATTCTGGTTATATTAGGTTTCAGATTTATGGGTCCTGATAATCTAAGAATTTAGGATTAATTCTAGTAATCTGAGGATTTATGATTTTGGATATATTTCTAGAAATCCACTATTATGTGAAACTTTGTACACCAATGAATCGAAACGCTCCGTATTGTAGCATTTTGCAGCTGGATATTCATACTATCCAATTAAGCGTTTTGCATCCCTCGCATACACCCAACAATGTAATATTTTTAAGTGTACGCAGTCGTTACCATAACGATAAGTATACAGGCATTTTATGCCAATAAACGATGTTCAAAGTGGGAGATCGAAAGCAAACTCAACGTGGAAACTAGCAGCCGGTGATAATAGAAATTAACATAAACATTTTCAATTTGCCAAATGCAATGTTTCCCCTTGATGACGTTGCCTGAAATTTACGTGAATACGTGACAGAACATATGCGATGATACATTACAACAATCTGGACAGCCTATCATAGCTCAAGAAAGTGAGTAATTTTACCGAATAGATGCAATCCACATGTACATGTATGTCGCGTTAGTTGTTCAGAAAATAAATTCGCGCTTTCTCGCAGATGTCAGCAGTTCTCTCGCATTTGATTCATCAGGGAAAAACAAATCTGAATAAGATGATATATATATAACTATCAATGAGATTTGTCTATATTGCTGATTACTACTGTGACTAAAAATTTATATTTAAAGAATAAATATTTCAAAATATGAATGGAAATGTCGCCGTGACGATAAAGACTTCAAAAGTCTTCAAAATACACACGAAAAAAATAGACCAGTCATGATATTTTACTAAACAAAGAAACTTGCCCGCTGTGTAATCTTTATCTCGGGAATGTAATGGGTGCACTGAATTAAAATTTTACCAAAATACTCAAATTTGAAATTTGGGGGAAAAAATAGTCCCCAATTTGATACATCTCGGTAGAATTAATCATATATTGAAATCCGTTGGAGCTTCACGAATTATGTCCTATCAATATTCACATAGTTACCTTTATCCCTCTCGTTATCTCTCCAAGTTGTACCTTTATCCCTCTCGTTATCTCTCCAAGTTGTACCTTTTCCCTCTCGTTATCTCTCCAAGTTGTACCTTTATCCCTTTCGTTATCTCTCCAAGTTGTACCTTTATCCCTCTCGTTATCTCTCCAAGTTGTACCTTTATCCCTCTCGTTATCTCTCCAAGTTGTACCCTTATCCCTCTCGTTATCTCTCCAAGTTGTACCTTTATCCCTCTCGTTATCTCTCCAAGTTGTACCATTATCCCTCTCGTTATCTCTCCAAGTTGTACCTCTCCCTCTCGTTATCTCTCCAAGTTGTACCTTTATCCCTCTCATTATCTCTCCAAGTTGTACCTTTATCCCTCTCGTTATCTCTCCAAGTTGTACCTTTATCCCTCTCGTTATCTCTCCAAGTTGTACCTTTATCCCTCTCGTTATCTCTCCAAGTTGTACCTTTATCCCTCTCGTTATCTCTCCAAGTCGTACCTTTATCCCTCTCCTTATCTCTCCAAGTTGTACCTTTATCCCTCTCCTTATCTCTCCAAGTTGTACCTTTATCCCTCTCCTTATCTCTCCAAGTTGGAAAGCTATCTTGATGAACCAACAATTTCTACGTGACAACTTCGTATAACCAGTGTTCGACGGACAGTGTTCTTCATTCGACGGTTAGGTAAATGGTCAATTTCAAAATTTTTGTTAAATAAATTGGTTATATAATGGAATACGCCAGTCATGATATAAAAAGTATACGATCCAAGTCATGAAGAAGTTGAATGTGGAAGCACCCAGGACAATACAGATAGGGCAACGCAGTAAGAACCTGTCAATATTGTGTTACGATATGTAACAGTATATGTGTTCATGTAAATAAAAAATATAACAGCAATTTGTTGATGTATTTTTAGATTATTCAAGAAAAACGACCCGCTCTACGATCAACCTATGATTGTCGGACTTCACAAATGTTATGCAGACAAATTTTGAAATTTGAATTATTATTGATATTTTGGCTTTTGGTCCAAAATATCTTACCTCGTTTTTGTTTGCTCACTGGACCATTTTTTTGTGATATCAGCCTTGCTCCATATTGTTATGGACTTTTGTAAGACCCGGTCACTTATCTTTCTGTTTTTGCTAGGATCTGCCTGTTATCTGTAGCCTATTTTTATATCTCAAACTATAGTTCAACGTGTCCGCGACTATACACACGGTGTTCAGTTAAGTTTACTAACATGGCGATATCGATGTTCACAATAATATATCTAGGTATAGGTGAGTTTTCAATCTCCGTCTCAGTATGAAATCAGTGAAAGGATTTAGTATCAAATCAGTATGGCTGGGCCTCGGTCATTTAATGGACTGTATTGGGAATGGCTTGCGATCTATTTCCGTCAGTGAAACACACTAGCACACCTGTGAACAAAATCGGTCAGGGTTCAACGGGACAACAACAACAGTATACATTGTATAGATGCCCTAAAATTTAATTACCGATCTCTATACTGAATACAGATAGGGGACTTTTTGTATTGTTTAGTTACCAATATTATGCTGATTTCGTGCGAAATAAATGTAGGATGCAGATCAGCTACGAAGGTGGGCGTTTCCTGGTCAGTTGTACCCTACGAATAGTTGTTCACACTCTCCTTTTCCAGTGCATATACGTACTACTGTTCATAGATTCAATTTGCAGGATGCAAAAAGCTATTGGGGACACCCATTCGGATTCCTCTCTACGGGCAATACTCATTCCCCTCTACGTGGGACACACAGAAACACCCATTTCTCTCTAAAGGGAACACGCATTCCTCTACGGGAAACATCCATTCTTTTGCGGGAAACGTGCATTTCTCTCTACGAGGGACATCCATTCACCTTTGCAGGTGACACCTATTCCTCTCTTCTGGTTCCATCTCAACCCATTCTGGTTGAACCTAGACCCAAAGTTTTGGGGTTTCAAAAGTTTTGTAACGGTGTTGTTCTAGAACATGTTGAGTGAACCAGATTATGTATTACTTAGATCTATTTACAGGTCATCCAGCGCCATTAATTTATCAAATACCATCCATTGATTCAAATATTTACCCAATGCAACTGTTATGGTTTTATACGTTTCATATGAATGTAACAGCTCTCAAATTCATGTATATGTGGACTATTGGAAATAAATGACGGGATCTAACACTCGCGCGGAGTTTTCTAGACAATGAGCTGTAGTTTTATGCAGTGCATACATGGGTTATATAACAGCTGTTATGGCCTCGAAAAAAAAATGTATCGGGTTAAAAGAAAATATCGGGCAGTGTAGATAAAACACTACCGTATCTGTCTGTATATATGTTATGTTAAGCTGAATACGGACGTTTTAGTCTTTCATAGTACTACATTCGTACTACCTATTACCTATATTCTCTTCTATGTCCAAACAAATGAACGTTGAAATGGTTAGACCAAAGTTCGATTGTTCCCATTCCAATATCACTTTGCTTTCTCAGTATGACGGGCATACAACAAGTATCAAACGGTGTTCCCGCTAGCTATGTTACTACCACATACTTCTCATCGCAATACAGCAGTAAAGTCTGTTTAAGTTGCTGTAAAACAATTCAAATACCCATCATATGCCTACCAAGCAGTTTCACAGTTTTGGAAGAAGACTAAGAGACTGGGGTGTAACAATTCAGTTTTTGGCAAAGATTATCATTGATCACTGTTGACTGGAACTAATTGTTTCTACTTTATGTCCGTAAAGTTTACTCCCATTGTAAACTGTTATATTGCCGTTTATAATTACATTTCAGAAAGTGAAATATATGTGTACATTCACCAAGTGTATGAGTAAGTGTGTGAGTGAGTGAGTGAGTAGGATTTAACGTCGTTTTCAAGATTTCCCAGTCATATCACGACGGTGCCTACATGTATCAGAACATGAGAGAGTCCAGAGTTCCTATTATCCTGGTCATTGATCAGCCCAGCCAGTACAGCACCCGGTCAGCCATCCAAATATTGACCGAGAGGTGCACTGAGAGGCACTTGCAATTGTCTGGGTACATGCGGAGTAATATCGAATACCATAGGAATAGTTGGCCCGGTTCCACGATAACGAGATTGGGTGAAGTATAATGTCTGCCTTCGTCATGGTGCTTCGGTCATGTATACCTGTCCCATTTACACTCTCAGAAATATTCAGGGAATAATCCTGAATAGATCAGGCTGCACATCCACAACTCAATTTCAGGGATTTTACCTGAAATTCAGGGATAATTTCCTGAAATTCAGGTATATCATCCCTGAATTAAAGCTAAATTACCTGAATTTTAGGGGATTTTACGTACCTGAATAGGGTCGGGAACATACTAATCAGGGTGGTAAATTTGCCTGAATTTCAGGGAAAATCCTCTCATTCAGGGATCATTTTCCTGAAATTCAGGAAATTATCCCTGGATTTCAGGTGAAATCCCTGAAATTGAGTTGTGGATGTACAGCCTGATCTATTCAGGATTATTCCCTGAATATTTCTGAGAGTGTAGGCGCAGGGTTGTGATATGACTGAACAATTCACTCACTCATACTCTCCAATATGCATGGGTATTTTCAATCTGTGCACTAACAATGAGTATTTTCAATCTGTGCACTAACAATGAGTATTTTCAATCTGTGCACTAACAATGAGTATTTTCAATCTGTGCACTAACAATGAGTATTTTCAATCTGTGCACTAACAATGAGTATTTTCAATCTGTGCACTAACAATGAGTATTTTCAATCTGTGCACTAACAATGAGTATTTTCAATCTGTGCACTAACAATGAGTATTTTGATCAAGATCTCATGCCCTTATATTGCCTTTGAAATATTTCCTGAGGTCAACTTCTCAAAGTAACACCTTCTCAAATATCTGACAAATTAAAACGATCTAATTGACCAAATAAAAAATACAGATTTTGTTGACACTTTATAGCAGAGATAAAGTTTGTCACTGCTTTAAAATTTTTCAGTGTTCGCCGGCGTTTGTGCCCCAATGCTCTCCATTGTATTACACATTCAATTCCTCGAATGACCCAAATGAATATATCTGAAAGAATCTATTGATAAAGCGAAATTGTCCTCTAATCTTCCATATTTCCATAACATTGAACAGTATTGAAATACTAGAGTATGAAAAGATATGGCCGCAAATCCCGAAAATCTATTCCGACGTCTCAAAAACAAGTACTTTACTTTATTTTAATCCAGTTGTGACTTTAAGTTTCAAACGACCAATTTGATGTAGGGAAAACATAGCTTGCTGTTGATAATAATCCATTGGATTTTAGATTCTAAGCATGGGGTGTAGTTCGCCTGTTCCAGCGCGCCCTATGCACAATGCACTCTGGTCTTCCCTGCATGTCTCGCTGGACTTGAAAGTGTATATGCATGTTGGATTACTTCATAATTCTCTACGATTTATGTTTTAGGAACGCTGGTTGTGCCATGTAGTCTACAGCTATCAGGTATATATTTGAACCCGTTTTATTTAATTATCGTGGTGAAGCTGACCAGCTCAACTCCTTCACCACATGTAAGGATAACAGTCTTAGTGCGTCATTTGCACGATGAATTATTGAGCTCTTCTAATAAAAACTACGCCTCCTCCCACCTTATGGATATTTTAACAGTTTCGATATGGGTAAATTGCCATAATAATTTAAGAATGGAAATCGGGGTGGTTATTAAGCACTGTCAGGAATTGGAATATGATTTTATTGACTTTCCTGGCTATATTACAGTAGCCTATCCAGTTAACCGGGCTCGGAGTATTCCTCGAAACAAAATTGTCGCTAGGAATTTATACACAATGATATAATTACGACCACTCATAGGGGGTATATGAATCTACAAGTACCCCGATATAAGCAACTGCAAAAGTCGAATGTTTGTGCTCTTACATTTAGTTGTTTCGTTACGGCAAGTTGTTTGGTAGGTTCGTTTAGGTTAACAGGCAGACTATTGCATTATGAGTTATAAACTCAAAGAAGACAAGTATATCTCTGCATCAAATTCTTTCAGGTTTCGGTCCTCGATGTTTGGATTGCAAAGGTGTACAATCGTTGGGTCAGTGCGAACACACTACCGAATGCTGGCCGCATGAGGTAATGTAGATTCGTACCTCGCAAACGTGCTCAATATAATATAATATAATATAATATAATATAATATAATTTAAGGATATCTAACGTTGTAGTACCTGTATGGACAATATATAGAGCACATCGTACTTTTTCGGGAAAGCTTGATGCAATTAGCCATCTGCTGGACATTCGTCCAATAAGAGATAAACACAGTGGGTTAATGGTCATTGTTGTTGCTATATTTCAGATATGTTACGGAGAGAAGGTCCTTCATTCAAACGGCTCAGAATGGTATAATTATGGATGTAAGACGAAAGAGGTCAGTATAAACTCTCACATTACTTTAAATGTTCGGAACTTTCAGAAGTTTATTAGAACTGACTTTGCTAGTTTCATTCAATTGCGATTGTATTGACTGTATTTAATGTCATGTGTTTACCGGTATAAAAATCAAAACGAATGATACAATCATCTTTCTGGAGTACAACCTACTTAGTTGGAGTGAGCGAAATAGCCCCAAATAGAGTTCATCATGGGCATGTCGCAAATAGTTTTATCCTTGCACCAGAAATAGTGTTACTGCTGCCAGATAGAGGAAGCTGATAATATACACAGCTGCGGAGCAGGATTAACTCCGTTTGTGTTAACAGGTAAAGCCATGGCAGAGATTAATTCATACCACTATAGATCATTTAATCCATGAAACATATGTATTGAGACTGTTTAATTTGATTTATTTGACGACGTTGATATTAATGGTGCTTGTTGCCTTTATTAGGAATGTGACGCCATATCTCCGAGAAAAATCCGAAGTTTTGACATCGAACTTCGAACCTGTCAGAAATGCTGCACGACGAAACTGTGTAATACACAGCTTTGCCACCAGAACAGTAAGTAACCAACATGAAGTAGTGCATACGGCATGAATATCACCATCTTATTATTAAGAACGAAATGTTGATCTTATTAGCGCCTGATCCGATATTCAGTCACACCCATCGTGTTTTCGTTTTAATTTCATACAATTTTGTGTCACTTTATCTTAAATGGTATTTTGATGCTAACATTGTTTCATGATAAACTTTCTTCGATTATGGACACGAAAAGAATATTGGAAATGATACCGGATTGATCGAGATAGGTTTCTCCAAATGTCAGCGCGATTAAAGACGGTTTGCTGATAGTATTGCCATATTGCATTGTCACCATAGGTCTGAAACCTGGTGACATTTTATATCTCTTCTATCACATGGTGCAACGTATATCCATGGAAATCAAATGATGGGTGGGGATCATACAGTAATATAAACTTTGCCTGGCCTGGGGGAAGGCCCCCCTGTTGTTGTTTTTTTGCTCCTGTCTCCAGAACGACAAAACATTTAGCTGAAACTCCGTGACTTTGTTTGGGACATTTTGAGCCTATTTGCATGACCCTCTGAGCAGAGGTTCATGGGTAAATTCAAAATGGCGACCATGTGAGGTACCAGGAAGTGATGTTTTCGTCAGATTTATTCATTTTTTTGTTGTTGCTTTTCTACATGGTAAAGTGGTTAAAACCTATTTAATTCCATATCAGATTATTATTTATTAATTTATCATGCAGTATTTTCCAAAAAAATATATATACAAAATTCAATAATTATGATCGAAAAATCGTCCAAAATCGGCATCATGGCGGCCATATTAGGTTCATTCCGGGCCATTTTGAGATCATAGAAATAGCTAGATGACGTCTCCCATCTGTATTTCTATTAGTTTCTCTTGTATTGTTTGGTTTCGTGAAGTAAAATCACAATAGTCGCTTTGGCGAAAATGACATTCAACATTAATTCCTTTCATAATGTCCAATTTTACACTTGGGTTGAATCGGTCTTACATAAGTTTAGATGGTAGAAAAGGCTTTGTCACGGTATAGATTCTCTCTTGATTGTAAAGGTATACTCTATACGTTCTGCCTGCTCATAAGTTGTATTATCCGTCAATAGACTGACACTGTTTCTCGTTAACCGGATCTAGATTTTTATCGCATTTGCTTCGACATTTACCAGTCAATTTCATATCCATCTCGGAAGCCAGAACCTTCCGACCGAACACTAACCGATAGAACTTTTAGAGCTCCATGCTGCCCATGAACAGGAGCAGTCAAAGCGTACTCTAGATACGACGGAAATTCATTTGAATAACGAATAATAGTCAGTGATCAGAATCATCGCGCCTTCCTAACATTATCGAAAACTATTTACCGCTTCTCTCTTTCAGGAAATCACCCTTCGTTTATATTATTTTCATTTCATACACATTCATTTAGAATTGGTGCTAACTGTCATGAACTGTACATAAAATGAATTAAATTTGGGGTGGGATTGTCACCTATTGTAACGATTAGTATACCAAACCTCGGCTGTGAGTGTCCTGTATCGATACCCAATTGATAGTTTATGTTCTCTTGAAGAAAACCAACATATCGGCTTTCGTTTCATTTTCAAGAAACTGGGGAGTCACGTCCACAAAGGTTATAGAAACAATAGTGCATCACGGGATATCTTTCTGTTTCAAAGCATTTGATTGGACAATTCAAATCTTCAGGAAGAAATCCGGGATTTTGATTGGCCTGTTGTCAAACTTGAAAAGAAAATCCAGCCAATCAATTGCTGTAAGGGTTCACGATGCCTTCGAGATAAATCGATACATTTCTGGTCTGACTATATGTCCCGGTCTTCTCATGATTGGATAGTACATGTGGTCGACAGGTCCGATATTCAATATTCAGCCGTCGCTCATAAAAGAACTTCGCAACAGTAATCGAAAGACCTCTTTCGTATAAGGACGAGAGCCATGTACACAACTGCTGCGCGCCGTGCTTTTAACCCAGTATTTCTGAGAGTAGGAGGAATATATTGTGATGCTGCAAGAATGATCTTTTGGGCAGCGGGATTTCCCAGCTTTCTCGATCATTGCGCACGGCCGTATTGACAAACCATAAGCGGGGTTGCAAAAAAAAATAAAATAAAATTAAAAATAATAATAATAATACAAATCTGATGTCGTTCGGTATAATGTGAATGCAAACTTTTATCAAAGTACATAGAAATGCTTTGGTTAGCATACTGATTTTTTAGCTCATCTGGGCCGAAGGTTCGATGGGCTTATGTCATGGCCTGATTGTCCGTCGTCCGTCGTGCGTCGTGAGTCGTGCGTCGTCCATCGTCCTTATTTTCTTCTTCTCTGGAGCGGCTTGGCCGATTAAGCTGAAACTTGCATGCATGTTCCCCCCAATAAGTACACCAGAATTTGCTCATGCGGTGTCGATACGATTTTAAATATGGCTGCCATGGCGGCCATTTTGAATTTGCCAGTGAAATCTTGTCATCATTATTTTTCGGCAACTGCTTAATGGATCTTTCTCAAATTTGGTACACCGGTTCCTCTTTGGGTCTTGTTGTACAACATGTGTACTTTAGTCCAATTTAAATATCCAATATGGCCACCAGGCGGCCATCTTAGATTTCCCTATGAAACTTTGTTATCGTGATTTCTCAGGAACTGCTGTATGGATCTTCCTCAAATTTGATATACAGGTTCCCCTTGGAGTCAGTTGTGCAAGATATCTTTTGTGATCTGATTCAAAAATCCAACATGGCCACCAGGCGGCCATCTTGGATTTCCCGATGAAACATTGTTATCGCGATTTCTCAGGACCTACTGCGTGGATGTTTCTCAAGTTTGGTACACCGGTTCCCCTTGAGGTCTAGTTGTGCAAGATACCTTTTCTGCTCTGATTTGAACATCCAATATGGCCACCAGGCGGCCATCTTGGATATCCCCATGAAACTTTGTTATCGTGATTTCTCAGGAACTACTTCATGGATCTTTCTCAAATTTGGTATACAGGTTCCCCTTGGGGTCAAGATGCGCAAGATACCTTTTGTGGTCTGATTCAAAAATCCAATATGGCCACCAGGCGGCCATCTTGGATTTCCTGATGAAACAGTGTTATCGCGATTTCTCAGGAACTATTGCATGGATCTTTCTCAAGTTTGGTATACAGGTTCCCCTTGCGGTCTAGTTGTGCAAGATACCTTTTGTGGTCGGATTCAAAAATCCTCTATGGCCACCAGGCGACCATCTTGGATTTCCCCATGAAACATTTTCTTAGGGATTTCTCATGAACTACTTCATGGATGTTTCTCGAATTTGGTATACAGGTTCCTCTTGGGGTCTAGTTGTGTAATATACCTTTTCCGCTCTGATTCGAAAATCCAATATGGCCACCAGACGGCCATCTTCGATTTCCCTATGAAACTGCCTTATCATGATTTCTCAGGAAATACTGCATGGATCTTTCTCAAATTTGGTACCAAGGTTCCCCTTGGGGTCTAGTTGTGCAAGATAACTTTTGTTATTTGATTCGAAAATCCAACATGGCCACCAGGTGGCCATCTTGGATTTTCCCATGAAACTTTATCGCGATTTCTCAGGAACTACTGCATTGATCTTTCTCGAATTTGATACACAGGTTTCCCTCGGGGTCAAGTTGTGCAAGATCGCTTTTCTGGTGCGATTCGAAAATCCAATATGGCCACCAGGCGGCCATCTTCGATTCCCCTATGAAACTGCCTTATCATGATTTCTCAGGAGATACTGCATGGATCTTTCTCAAATTTGGTACCAAGGTTCCCCTTGGGGTCTAGTTGTGCAAGATAACTTTTGTTATTTGATTCGAAAATCCAACATGGCCACCAGGTGGCCATCTTGGATTTTCCCATGAAACTTTATCGCGATTTCTCAGGAACTACTGCATTGATCTTTCTCGAATTTGATACACAGGTTTCCCTCGGGGTCAAGTTGTGCAAGATAGCTTTTCTGGTGCGATCCAGGCGGCCATCTTGAATTTTCTCATGAAATTTTGTTATCGTGAATTCTCAGGAAATTACTGCTTGGATCTGTGTCGAAGGTTCTCCTTGTGGTCCAGTTGTGCAAGATACCTTTTTTAGTCATTTTGAAAATCCAATATGGCCGCATCTTGAATTTCTCATGAAACTTTCTTATCATGAAATCTCGGGAAATTACTGCATGGATCATTTAGTGTTTAGGGCGGACAACACAAGTTAGAAACTCATCTATTGCAGTTCTTTAGTAAAAATTTCTCACAGCTACTTTCTCCAGTTACAGGCAGATGAGCTACAGTGCCGTGGCACTATCTTTTTTTATATTTTAGCAACCTTGATCTCTTGCTTTTACTGCAAAGACGCGGACCACGGTCAACTCTGTGACCGTGTTATTTTCTGTGACGCAAACCAGGTAGGTGTGTGATCGCGGTGGACAAACCAGGTAGGTACCTGCTCTCAGTGTTAGCGACTGGAATATGTATATGCCATTAATATCCAATTATTTCTTCGATAAATAAACTATGTCATGAACGATTCACCAGCTTGGTTATGTATTAAACTTATTCGACCAAATCGAATGGTCAAAAACACTGCGTAGAACCTCCAATCGTTAAAAAACATACCTAGCTCAATATGCTCCAGACAAGGTATAATATGGAAAGTAACTATAAGTCTTTGAAATTGATATTGATCGGTGTGTTCTCCTGCTCTGTGGGCTCTTAAACAACAAGAAAAAAGTTGATCCACGCTGTGAATTATGGACATTTGGTTTATTCTCATGTTTGACCATGTCGGCCTTCTCCTGCCTTGACAAATTCTGGTCTGTTAGCCCCCGATTTCAAGTACATGACAATGTGACATGTTTTAGAAATATAACACCATGTTCCAGTATAACTTCATGTAGTAGAAAAATCTTAAATCTTTCACATAAAATGTAAGATGCTATTATAAATTTGGTGGCCTGGTATTTAACGTGAAGGATCAGTGCTGGTTCTTGTTGAGAAAACAACGAAAGTTATCTTTACACGTTATTGGTACTGTTCGCCTAGATTCTCCTCGGGAGAGTAGATCGGATGCATATCAATTCGATCATGAACACATATACTGGTGATTCTTCAATATTTTAAACTGTCAGACTCAACGGCTGGACGTTATTAGGACTGACGAATATGTTCCAAATTCACACGTGAAATAAAATCACATGTTTGCAATTTAACCCTACCTGGCCCCCCCTACCAAACTTTCTGGGCTATCTCCGGAACGACGAAAAATGGAGTGCTGAAACTCCGGAACTTTATAGTTTATCATATTGGGGTCATTTTGAGCTCAATTGCATAACACCCTGAGCAAAGGAGCATGGGTAAATTCAAGATGGCGGCCACGTGGGGTATCAGAAAAGTGATGTTTTTGTCACATTTCTTCAAAATTTCTGCTTTTCCGCGATGAAAAGTGGGCAACCACTATTTTATTTCACATCACATTAATATTTACTAATTTATCATGCAGTTTTTGCGGAGAAATTGCATATTTAAAAAATTCGTAAAATCCGACCGAAAAATCGACCAAAAAATGCCGTTTTTGAAAATGACGTTACTGTGACGTCATCAAAGCGGCCATCTTGGATTTTTTTTTTACATTTTCTGGTAGAGCTTGATCCAAGGGTATAGTGTGGTAAGTTTCAGCCCTCTAGCTCAAGGGATAAGAAAAATAATTAGGAGGGGGGACCATTTCGGCCCCCCCCCCAGGCCTGGACAGGTCCCAAAAAGCCCAGGTCAGATAGGGTTAAGAGCCTCGCCTCAATACCAGCCTCATACCTGCCTCATCTCAAGTACCCATCCTAACCCTGTGTGGACGTAGGGATGAGTAAGTCTAGACTAGCGTTTCCGTTATTCGGCCACTACATTGAAAAGCGTATGGTGTCCCCCGATTTTATTTCGCGTTTCAAAAAAAGTATAGAATTTTGCTTTATGCGGGCGATTGCTATGCCCGTAGGAAATTAGTCTCAATGAAATTTAAAGATAACACTCACTTATTTTCCTACTACTTCGGTAATACACACACAAATTGCGCAATATCTTTTGTTGTTCGATTTATCTTAGCCTGACGAGTTGTTTCCGACATTTCAGGCACATTCTTGCCTCCGAAAACAAAAGTGATCATCTTCCTTATATTACGAGAAAGCCTCCGTCTATTGTTCTCTTGATCCGATGACCATTTCTTGCGAAAAATGGACGAATCTTGCGCTGCCTGAATTATAAAATGTAATTCAATGCCTCAAAATAAACTGCTTATATGCACAATAAACCTTTACTTTCGATTGAATTTTATTTGAAATTTGGTTTATCACCCAGTATAATTTTCGTTGTGAATGATCGTATCTACTCTCTCTGAGAACGTCTTTTCATGTTTTGTAGGAATGTTACGCGGAGAAGGTGTTAGACCATGGACTTCGTCCTTCATATAATCTGGAATGTGCACCAGAAGCCGTGAGTACGAAGGAATTTACTGACTCCAGTTGAAATCAATCGATAAACCCCTCAAAATATATTATTTCAACTAAATTTTGTCGTCGCCCGGGAAAAGTTCCTCGTCCAGAAGCAAAAATTCCATCCACAAGTCACGACTGGTACCAGATTTCACTTTCTACTGTAGATTAACGTTCGTAGAAGTGTACTGTTATAAAACAATTGGGTGAATGGAACTGAAGGAATTCCATTGAACGGGCCATTATATTTGGTGTTCAATGAGCCTTTCTCATTTTTTTTTAACGCATGTGCAGTGGACAAAAATCGACATGCCTCAATGCGCTACAGGTTGACTTCTGCTGGGATGCCATGGGGTGTTAACCCTTTGTTATCGGCGGGACTTGAAAGTCTCACCCCCTCTTAATTGGCTAAGCGTTCCGTCAGTTCCACAAATTGCCCATCGGGACATTTAGATACAAACGAAAGGATATCACCAACTATCTAAAACAAACTATAGCGACCTATGGCCAACAACCACAGGTGACTTCATCAGCCACGCGGTTAACCCTTTCAGCGCAACACAGTGGATTTCAGAGTTCTTAGACAATTCAACTGGGATTTTTTTAATGAATGATTTTGAACATCATCACCATAATGCCAGTTTTATTTTTGGGAAACACTTCAACATTCCATCGAAATCTATTTGACAAAGTTCAATTGGATGTCGGGGCATATTGCAATGCCTAATGTACAT
Source organism: Hanleya hanleyi (assembly GCA_036873755.1). Lineage (NCBI taxonomy): Eukaryota > Metazoa > Mollusca > Polyplacophora > Lepidopleurida > Hanleyidae > Hanleya > Hanleya hanleyi. Next base: position 45,803 of record JAVTVY010025499.1, read on the forward strand.
TTTGTCCCCATGTATGAGGGTCGTGGGTTTGATTCCGGCCAAAGATTTATTCAATCATGCTGTTTCAAACTCATTGTGCTACAAATAGCCTCCGCGCCAGTGTGTAGTAGTAGGAAACTGTTTGCAACCATGTTGTAACCGTGTTGTAACAATTTTAGTTGTTTGTTTCAATCCTATCCAACTCGTAGTTTCATGTATTTCTTGTTGGAGAGATGATTCCACGAGCAGATCCCTAGTATTATATTGAAATAAACCATTTTATTACGTTATTCATGTCTAAGTTGTTATGAATTGATAGAAAAAACAATCGAAATTAATATTTATTTAACCACTGTTGCACCCAACAAAAAACTTATATTTTTTCTCTCGTGATTTGTTCAACGCCGGATTTGCGCGCACCACACTTATTTGTTATAGCGTTAAACAAAGGGTTAAATCTCATTTCTCACTATGCAAAATATGGATCAAGGTAAGAGTAATATTCTTCCTTAACTGATGGTATGATAATATGGATCATGTTCGCCACATTTATGGCAGTTCATCCAGATGAGATTATATAAATAATGAGTAACCACAAATATTCACCTGAAGCTGGAATACTGCGCAGTGAGGCGAGCCCGTAGTAGATCAGTTTGTATTACGTTAATTTGCGAAAGGCGTAAGACACAACGTATAAAGGGGGATAACCATGCAATGGAATTTCTTTAAGTGGCATTTAGAAGTTGGGAAGTAGATAAATAAACAAATTGCTTATGGATAACAACTTCTAGTTTATTCAGGACGACATTTCGATACAGGTACTAGTATCGTTCTCAAGTCAATGACATCAATTTTTTGATTGAAATTGTAGTTTAAGGGCCGCTTCCCATTCGGATTTCGCGGCCCATCAACTCAATGTTTTATTCGATTCTCGCGGTACATTACGTTGTTTATTGAATATCTTTTCCAGCGCTAAATATATAAATAAATAAATATATAAACAAATAGATAAATAATAAATAACAATGAGTGATTAGTAGGAGATATAAATAGAAGTAAATAAGAATCGCTATATGTACAAGTTCGTAAGTCTCTTTCTGTTGTTTTTTTTTTTTTGTTAAGTTATACTGGTAATTGGGAGTTCACTGTAATCGCGTGTATGATTCCTTTGTCTTGGTACCCCATAGTACGCACAAAGCCGTCCAAAAAAAACTGGGAGAACCAGGGCGTCTTCAGGATTCTTAGAGCCGACTTCCCGACTGACGCCCTCGGGAACAGGGCGGGGTCCTTCCAGAAATCTGTGCATGTAACAATTGCTTGGAGTGTGTATTGGGGTACAGAACGGCAGGTCTACGTTCTATATTGCGTGAAAGTCAAAGGATCATATTCTGTGTTGAGGCGTCAGTTGGGTAACATCAAATGGGGTAGCGTGTCCGGAATGGTCTAGGGTCGAGTATTCTGATTCTGGGTGTTCTTGCTATGCGGCGTTGTCATTCAAGGCGCGGTTAGTATTCTTGTAATCGTCATCCGTCTTCTGTTTTAGGTCTTGTCCAACTCGTCTGTGGTCTTCGGTGTGCCTGTATCATATGAAATAGAAGGCTTGTAGTCACTCTTGTTTTCTATTGTTTTTCGATGCAATAATTTGATATATCTTCCTCCCAACAACAGGCACCCCCCGACCGTCGGTCACATAATATGAATAGCAATATATAGTTGGGTAAATAGATGGACAAATGGATAAATAAATAAACATTTCGATGGATTCAGTACTTGGTGAATACACAAATAAACAGCTCTGTATTATTTCTGAATGCATTATCGTTTGATGGCCATAACAAATTTGTAGGACAATGAGATAGACGGCCCTCAGTATCAAGGTAACTCCGCCATCACCATTTCCTATATTTTATGCCGAATAATGCTTGCTATATGCGATTTGGCCGTGCTATTGTTGTCGTGAATTCAATTAGATTTGGCCATCGTTTGTTTTGTAGGACAGTGGAACAGACGGCCCTCAGTATCAAGGTAACTCCGTTGTTGCCATGCCTATTTTATTTCTAAACGAGTCTGTGACATTTTGGCCGGATGTTATGTATGGATAGTTATTATGGCCATAATATTTTGTATGGCTATGGTGCACACGGCCCTCAGTATCAAGGTAACTCCGCTGCAACCATACCATTTGTTTAAGTCAGAAGAATGATTTGGCCTCTATCAAATCGTGTGATAGTACTTGGTGTACTAGTGATTGATTATGTGGAGAAAAAAAAAAAAAAAAAAAAAATGTTGACTGCGCATGCACGGCGGTAGTATTATATACTGGAATAACAACCAGCAGCTTTGATAAAATTTATTAAGGACTTGAATACCTGATTTCTAATGGGGGGCTTAGGGTTTAATATCGCTGGTAATGTTAAGGGAGTGTTGGATTTTTTTAATTCGTTTCTAAGTGCCTCACGTTGTCGGTTTTGGATTGGGCATTCAAGCAGGACATGTTCTATTGTTTCTTCTACATTGTTGCATGCGGTACAGAGTGGTGAGGTGTTTTTCAGAAGCATGGACAGATGTGATTTAAGTCCGGTTTTGCCTAGTCTTAACCTGGTGATAATGCGGTCGTCGCGTTTGCTGTCTAGCTGGAATCCACAACTCCGTCTTTTCCCCTTATCTAGAATACTATGTAGCCATCTACCTCGGTTTTCTTCGTTCCATTCTTTTTCCCATTTACTATCTATTCTGGTTCTAATGATGGAATTCAGTTCTTTGGTTCCTAGTCCTATATACACGTCAGGTGCAGTTTTGGTGAGGCTATCTTTGGCTGTCCTATCGGCGGCTTCATTTCCCCTAACGTCCACGTGGGCGGGAATCCAAGCTAAAATGGCGTCAATGTCATTGTCTCTTATTTGTGTACATAGAATTTCTATTTCGTGTATGAGGTCAGGTCTGCTGTCGGATTTGGAGTTCTCTATAGATACCAGTCCGCTTAAGGAATCACTAAGAATAACGGTGGAAACCGGTTTGTTCTGGAGAACCCATTCGAGGGCCTTGATTATGGCGACTAATTCATGGTGTATACAGACATATTGTCTGGTAGTTTGAAACCTTCGTGAATGTCAAGTTCTGGAATAACGAATGCAGAACCTGTATTGTGACTTGTGTTTTTGGAGCCGTCTGTATATATTTTCAAGCGATTTTTCCAATGTGTGTCAATATATTCGAGGGCAGTGACCCTTTTATGCTCTGGGTTGTCCTGTTTGGTGATGTGGCTATGTATATTCGTGTCCACGTGTGGTGTGATTAGTTGCCATGATGGTCTATTGACCTTGTCAGTGTCAGAGATACAAGAGATTGGAATTGGAATGACATCAATTGATTGTTAATTAATCCAGCCATCTCCACAGTCTAATCCTGTCCTATTATAAATTTCTCACCTAGTATAATACTATTGTTATCATCCTATTGACATTTACTCAAGGAACTGTATATATACTGATTATTTACTTATTGATGTCAGTGACTTGAGAACGATCCTAGTACCTGTATCGAAACGTCGTCCTGAATAAACTAGAAGTTGTTATCCATAAGCAATTTGTTTATTTACATGCAATGGAAGTTTCTGGGTAAAAAGAAGTCCACATAACAAACTGCATTAAATACCTACATGTATAACGATTATTCCGTACGGTAGATTTGCAAAGCGATCAGCACCAGGACTGTGGAGAAGCGATCTATTGTAAAAAGGAGGCATATACAGAAAAGATCGACTTACCTTTGTCAGCGGTGCTGCAGAGAAGCAGGCTGTAACGCTGATATCTGCGATGAGGTATGTTAAAGCAATCTACTCACTGGAGCGTATCCAAAACTAAATCTATGTCATCGACACATTTGTTGAGTTAAATACGCAACAAATTGCGCAACTAATTGTTCAAAAAGCAGTTGATTGTTTAATTGTTCAACATGATCTACGCTTCAAGATACAACACGTGGTATCAATCGTATCACAATCTACCATCCAGTGAAACCGATGACTCATGTAACATGATATAAGAGATTCTCTGTGAAAAACCGGAACTTCATTAGGTAATGTTTACACCAAGGTACTCGGTATTGTTGTGCGTAGCATCTTTAATGACATTCGATTCGAAAACACAGCTAAGCATTTCTGGTCGGTGTATGATCGGATATCATTTTAGGAAACGACCACTGCTGCAAATATCTCAGCCACCATTGCCATTGCCACCACTCCAATGGAGCTGACAAGTACCGCTATACCTCCACCAGATGCAACTCCGGACGTAACACCTTTACCGACGACTAACTTAACGTCTACTCCTAGCATGAATAGTACCAAGTCTTCCACAAATACAACACCGACTACATCACCCCCTGAACCTACCACATCAACTTTACCTGTGAATACTCAAACAACCACTGTTCCAACAACAACTACCGAGATAAATGGTGGAACAGCGCCGATCGCAGACGGTAAGTTCGAATCACACTATAGCCAAAAGCATTATAAGACTGTTGCTTTGAACACATCGCAAATATAAACGAGAAACAACATGGTACTGCTGATAGAAAAATTCGAGTGTAGCGTGCAACATCTATAGCGTTACGTTTCGTAACTTGTGACTAATTGCGCTTAATCCGGAGCTAGGGATCGTATGAGCCCTGTACGTCAAGATCCTCATGATGTTCATATGAACAGACGCATTAAAAGCGTGACTAAGATACATCATTCTCCAGATAACGACTTTACAATGAAAATCTTATGAATTAAGAGTATTGCTTAGCAATACAGACTTGATATTTTTGGAACATCATGATTTCTGGCCGGCACCATTGAATACTGTTGCTCGCTTCTCTCTTCTCTCGGGAAACTAGCCTATGTTAAAAAATACCTTCTTTTTTCGATTTGGTGCTAATGCTGTTACATGTATATGAAATATGTCTTTGAGATATGGACGCGGAAATTTTGTTTGGACGACGGCTGAATATTGAATGGTGGGCTTGACACTTGTATTTCAAAGTACTTAGAGTACTTATGTCGGGTTTAGTTAGAGGTACCCGAGAGCAATTGACAGTAAGGGCGGTGTTCAACTGTGGGTGAAAATTTAAATTGGAGGCAAAACAAAACATAATGAACTGGAGACCACAATACACAATATGGCATTGTCTTCAACTCTTAAGAGTTCAACTCGAGTTCAACTACACGATTGTATTCAATTCAAAGATTTGTTCAACTTCAACATTGTATACTTTTTAACGAATTGTTCAACAATACAAATTCGAATTTGCAAGTTGATTGTAAGTATGTCTAAGACCTGGGTTTACTAGGTAAATATACCTTGCCGTTATTATTGCCGTGTTGTGACAAATTACTTGATCTCGGCTATCTTGACGTTGAACACTAGCGAGATTTAATTTATACAGTATTTTCATTATTTTGGGATTACACTGTCTTAGTATAGCACAGATTCCAGTGCCGAAAATTGGTCGAATCCAATGCTGGATTCGAACCGTAATCACCAAAGTAAGGCACCAAACGCCAGCACTATATGTCGGCCATCTAAACAGGTCGGGGAAATGTGCCTCTCCAATTTTGGAGGTAAAAAAGGTCGTTTTTCTTGAATAACATTTTTTTCTAAATGACGCTTAAATTGATATATTTTCACATTGGTTTATGTGCTTTGAAGAAATTGTTGCCTTTCTACTTCAGGAGATAGAAAGCGGTCTGTTGTTTTTTAAAATTGTCATTTTCACACTTTCGAACAAGTTAACTATAAATCCTATCAATGGCAAAATGTGTTAACATATGTAACTATATATCAATTTAAGCGCTATTTAGAAATAAAATGCTATTTTGTTCATATTTTCTGAGTTATTCAAGAAAAACGACATTTTTTACCTCATAAATTGGAGAAGCACATTTCCCCAACCTGCTAAACCACTTTTTTTGTTACTGCTGTGGTATTTGTATCAAAACAAAATACATCGTTGATAAAATAATTTTCATCGTGATGTCTTAGAATAAGAGAGTTGTAGAAAAAGAGCGACGGCCTGTGTTACCATGTACCTCGCGCAGTCGCTCGTTATTTACTTTCGATTTCGATTTGATCAAGTATCTCTGTTCAACTCTTGTAGGAGACAAAACTTCTGATGGGCGTACTGATCACAGCTATGTTTTGTATTTATCTCATACCATACAGTCATCACCTATGCGAAAGTAATGACCATGCTGCTTGATATATGCTTTGGCTACATATGGTGTTAGACAACAGGAATATCTAGAATAAGAATAGAGCCGAGTGGTTTTCCGAATTTTGCGTTACTGACCGCATCTTTCCGTCTTACCAGACTGTTGGGATCTGCGGGACAAACATCACTTTAACAAAAGCGGAAAATATGTACTTCGGCAACCCATTTCGGGAGAAAATATAACCGTCTGGTGCGATATGGACACTGATGGCGGAGGGTGGATCGTTTTTCAAAGGTGAGAATCTACAGAGATGTGGTTTTTATCCATGCCTTCAAATTACCGGAAATTCTGTCACCTATACTCGATGTTGTACAGAAAGTCGGCTCGAGATATGTAATTCAATAAAAGGCTGCTTGTATTGCTTTATTTCTCCGATCGGATTTATATCGTGTCGTTCATGTCAGATTTGTTTCGTCACGAAATCTTCTTGCAATTGCTCGCGTTTCGACAGAAGATTGCGGTCAATAGTCATGACCAATAATGGAAACCTTGTCCTTGCACAATACAATCAACACAGCCGTTGAACTAATTCTACTGCCCCGGAAGTAAGGGCATTTTAGAATCAGTAGGACCGTGTCTTCAGCTACCATACGGGAATTAGGCCGATTCCTGCATACAACTGTCTAGCTGTCTGTAAGGTTGATTTTGATCCCACGTCGGTATCGAGAGTGTCGACTACATGTAACGAGGAATAATGTACAAGCAGATAGATGGCTAGGTTGTTATTTTCGGTTCCACACTATGAATCAAATACAACTTTGCACTGTGAGAAAATTCGTGTTGTCCCATCAATGTTTTTGGTGTTGAGGACGGGTGCTGGAAGGAGGTATTGGCCAAATTCAACACGAAAAATATGTCGAAATCAGTGGAAAACCAAATAACGGCATTAGCCTCCAATGAAGCTTGTTGTAAAGGTCTTGACCAAATATTTCGAAGTTGATTGCAAAGTGTTAATGTTGGGTTATCATCAAACACTTTAATGATTCTGTGTTGAACGCTATAATAACTTGATAGAAATCAATGCCATTTTTATGGCGTGTTGAGAATCAACCAGCCATTTAAATAATCGATCAGCCATTTTCTGCAAAAAAAAATGGAAACCAGTGACCATTCAATTTTTGATAATGTGGAAATGATGTTTGTGGCTTTTAATGGTCAAGTTAGTTTGTTACTATAGTATCAGTCCATATATGAACATTACTATTCGTGCATACAATGTGCCTTGTAATTTTGTATCATTCCAAACACGCAAAGACCTATTGTGTGAGTGATCACTCAATACATGTCGCCTGCTTTAGGCCTAATTCACGAGAATAACACTGAAGTACGCTACGGGAGGTAGCTCAGTGTTTATTGTGACTTAGCGTTGGGCATGGCATCTGATATGACCATTTCGATAAAAATCACCTTATCAGCTTAAACAATTTTAGCAAATATGAGTAGTCATTTCGATACATATTCTGTATTTCAGCACTTATTTGTAGTAAAATATATACTTGACGATGGTAAAATATATGTTGAAATATAGAATATTTATCAGAATGAGTTACACTAACTGTTTTTTTTTATGAAATTAATCGGTGAGACTTATGAAATACATATATGAGTAGGCCTAATGGTTCTTAGCAGTAGTGCCCAAATCACCCGACACAAATTTGCTCTCTCCAAGCCACTGAGCTACTGTTAAGATTTGAAACACAATTGGCAAGCATGAAGCAAACTGTCTTCTCGTATTTTACTTCCAGGAGAATCTGGGGCAATGTGACATTCAGAAGAAACTGGGTGGATTTTCAAAATGGATTCGGTGACTTGGATTCTGAATTCTGGTTGGGAAACCAAGTCGTTCACGATTTTTCACAGAACGGTCCTATGATATTACGCATAGACGTTTCCGATTCCTTCCAACGCACAATGTATGCTGAATACGAGGGTTTTTCTCTTTCCAATAATTCCGAAAGTTATCGATTAAACATCGGAGGGTTTCGTGGAACCGCTGGACATATCATGTACTACTTTCAGAACCCAGCGTAAGTATCTGTTCGATAGTCTCTATTCGTCTGTTCGTTGGTTTGTCCGACTTTTATTTTCCACGCCCTACAAGTAGACAATTCTTAACGGAGAATTTATCAGTTTAATGCCACCTCTTTTATGGTGCGTTCAGATCCCCCTTTATGTGGTGCCATATCTGGGAGGGCGGAGGTGTCGAATTGAAATTTGAATTCCAGACAATCAAATATGCAATTCGGTAAGGATTCTTCCGAAAGATGTTGCAGTACAGATTGGGCAATCCCTGCACTGCAAATGGCGCAGACCAGATAGGGTTAATGGGCAATCCCCGTTACATTTCAGACTAACGTTTGTAGGTGTACATGTTATATGGAAATGTGTAAAACCATGAAATATATACTTAACAAAGGCGTTTAGTAACTGCAGTGACATATCCTTATAATTCACTGCTAAATAAATAATAAAGTGACAGTTTGAGTTCTCGTGAACTACACTAATTAGCAAAAGCTGTCTATAGAAATGTTGGATTTCTATTTCTGTTTCATATTTCAGAGCTACAGGGGCTAGACATGCTGACCAAAAATTTAGCACGCATGATAATGACAACGACAACTGGGCCGGCAATTGCGCCGACTATTCAGGCGGGGGTTTCTGGCACGATGCGTGTTGTTCTGTCTGTCTGAATGGCCAATATAAAACGGTACCACTAAATTCTGCTGTTTTATATTTGATAATTAATTCATTAATTAATACCACTGTGAATATGCCTTTAGCAATTCGCCCTTACACGTAGAATTATTTTTCGCATACTTCGACCAAGTTATTTAATATTTTAAAATGCACAACAACGAACATGCGACTTGTTGCTTTGTAACAACAATGGCGTTGTCAGCTTGCAGAGACCGGATATTCCTCCCTAACGTGCTTAGTATAAGAAGAATGATCCTCAATGGAGGACGCATTTCCCATCACATAGCATTTAGATTCTGCCAATGTAATTTGTCGCAGGTATCTGTATAGTACGGTGGCTCATTGTTTCAATTATCTATATTTTCTTCGAATTTCTCACATTTCATTAATTTGCCCATGTTTCCTTTGGAACACAGTGATTTCTGGTCCAGTAAAGCATGCACGATCGTGGCCTCTCTTCCACTTCTTTATCTTTTTAAACTTCAGGTGAACGGGCAAATGTGTATGGGATCAGTGATCGGAAGCGTCACGTTATCTTGTGTCCAGGGAATCGATATGAAGTTCCGCCCCGCTTCGGTACCATCCTCCAGCACCGACTTATTTCAGGATCCCCCACCAGAGATAGTTTAAATTTCATTTCAGTGATTGCAGTTACTGGCCCGAAACTGTGCTGTGTATCAAAATTTCATTTTCCTACTGTGGGATTTTCAATCATATTTCCTCGTGAATATTACATACGTTTTTTCACAGACTCTAGGGGCAGATGTCTGAATGTCCCTTAACTGTTTGCTATGTTTTCAAAAGGGAGGTACATGTGTAATTTGAACGAACGTCTGTAATCATGCTTTAACATTAGTCACCCATACAGTATTTGTAGACGCATGTTTTCTTATTAGCATGGCTGGAAGTCTAACATGATTTTTATATTATTATTTTCCCCCATTTTTAGTCCATCTTTTGCGCACTACGTTTCTCCGACATCGCTAGTCTAATGAAGTCCAAGCATCACATAGAACTCGGAACATAAGGGATTCATCTTTCATCCTCAAATGAAAGTACCTAGGTAACAGCCTAGTAGGCCATCTTGGAGTCTTCTTATCCAAAAAGGACGAAGCGATGGACGCGAAACTTAAATACACATCTACATGTATATACATGATCAATGGAGTTTGGGCCATTCCGGGACGATCGTGGGGTATTGCTCCGAATAGAAGGTGACCACCATCGATCAATCAAATTTGTCGTTTTTCTCGCTCTGGGAATCAACAAGGAAAATTGGCTTAATATATGTAAGAAAATACCGCGATCTAGAACACTGGGATTGAGGACTCGAAATATATCGTAAAGATTTCTCTAGCAAATAATATTGTGTTCATAGCATGCCTGAATACTACTTCCGATTCTTATAGAGAAACATTAATTTAATGCGTTACGGGGTATTGTTAGTCCGAATATTACACCTGTGAAGTTGTCCGACGCTTCCCCTAACAAACGAGATTACATCCACAATCAGCGTCATATCGCCATTTCTGTCAACACCAATAAAATTTCATTGGCTTTGAAGTATTTCGACTCTGATTTCTTTTACCTTTGTTGTGATTCGGGGCCAATGAGACAGCAGATATGGTGTCCTTAATTGCGAATTGTTCGGAACCCGGTATTGCCGCTTGCATGTATATTTTCTTTCTGGAATCCTTGTCATTGAAATATTTTGTTTGACGTAGATCATCAGAAGAGACGATATATAGGTGAACGTTTCTCGTGAGTAATAAATAAGGCACAACCAACTGCAGCATGTTAAAGACTCGAATATGTGCTAGTACACTGCATGCAAATACTTCAAACACTCGCATGACACGGAACCATAAATATGTCAACGAGTACATGACGTCGTCGCTATATGGTTCACTTGGTTTTACTATCCAAACAAAGGATATCGCACGCTATTGCGGCCTTTTGGCCCCCTTTTCAACTTTTACCAGTCCGACCATTACAAATCACGTGACTTCTGTGAGAGTGGGTGGACTGCCAAATATCTTACAAGCGCTGCCGCATGAGTAAGGCCACACTGTTCTCAGTCAGCGTTTCACATTAATCTGGCGAAAAAATTTGAAACTTCATTAATCTAAAAAAAAGTTGATTCGTCGATGGCAGATAGTTGATAGTTCTAATATTTGCACCAGCTATGTATATATTATATCACAACGTGTACCACCAATATCAATGAAAACATAATATCATCCGACAATAATGCGACATCTTCGAAGTCGATTCCGCTTCCTACTTCTACCAACATGATTCCTCCACTAATGTCGAGATTTCATCAGCATCCATGACTTTGAAATGTCGACGCAGTGTCATTACATCCACCGATTTGCCCATCTTGTTTTTCATCGGGATGTTTGGAGCAACATCTACAACCGGCGGGAACCAACACACCTTGCCGCAAAAAAAATTCAATCGAACCGAGCCTGGTATCACCATAAATCTACCCCTACTGCACTTGCAAAGAGTACACCGTCGGAGACTTTTGGTGCAAGACACTATTGGCAATGTTATTACTTTGGAGACTTCTTGCTTGGCACCGCCTGACGTACCTGACGGCTTGGTATATCGTAGTATCAATCGGACATTCCGTTCTCTTCCATTTGTAAAACCTCTGTCGGCATGAGTTGCAAATCAAATCATCATGTCAATCAATCATTACCCCAGTCTGAATGCTCAACAAATATTTTGCGCATTTGGCCTTTTTTTCTTCACTTGTTACAGCATGTACGTACCGATCATACCATTGTATATTTCACCTTGATATAGCCTGATACAGAATCGTTTATGTTTCAAGCGTCATACAGAGCTTACTGTGAACAATTCAGATAAAAGTTACATTTATAAACTCCCACTTGAGTACAATATTCCTTGCTTTATTTGCAGGTAAATTGGTTCTTTTCATGCTGAGTTACTTTTATAACGGTATACATATTCGTAAATGTACAGAAAAATAATATCTTCAAAATCCATATTATTTTTCTAGTAGTGGCTACTATACTTATGTAGATAATAACTGTGTTCTTTCTCGTGTCCGGAATCTGCATCGAAGCGGGGGACGGGAGTGACAATAAATTATGACAAGAAAAAATACGGTTAGCCCTTTATGGGATTCGAACCCGCAATCAAGACATGCAAGAAGTTCAAAAATAGCACGCTCTTATCCATTACACTACCGCGCAATGCGACAGCGTGCTATTCTGAATTATCCCATTTAATGATCAGCATTCCACATGAAAGAATACATCTAATAAAGTTTTAATTTTACATATGAAGCCAGTCGAGAACCAAAATCATCTTTGGACAACTACTAGGTATTGACTCAACAAATATTTTTTTGTAAAGTTTCTTTTGGTTCTCGACTGGCTTCATATGTTTATAGAGAAAATAAGGTAGTTATTTTAACCCAAAATAGACGATTTTGCACGAATACACTTCTTCAATGGGTTATTATTCAAGAACGCCAAGACCTAGTGCCTGACAATTACACTGAACATACGACAAGATAATATTCTTTAAGCTAACGAAAAAATTTCTTTCGTACGCGATATTTCATTTTGGCACTCCAAACCGCACCTCATGGGGGCCAAATCCTCATCAAACCGCGCCAGGTCCTTTCATTGTTGTGGTATAATGACTAAACTTTGGTCAATTACATGACTTGGGTCAGCTTGTCGAAGCCAATAGCCTAATTTACCACAGGCAAGTTTATGAACTATGAACCACAACGTAGTATAAATTACAAAGTCATTCGTCATCATTCATTGAAGTTAGTTTGCATATCGATGTATAAAAGTTTAATACGTTTGAAATTGTTAATCTGTTTGAAATCGTTACCTGTCTCGCGCCTTCAGCTGTACAGCAGTGAAAGACATGACTCCCAGTTGAAGTAAAACAACCCGCTCACGACTGAGTACTATGGAAGAGAATGTGTCGTCATGTCGTCTTATAATGTACGCCAAACTATCTTATTCATTGATCCATATCGCAATTAAAACTCCATTGAGATGTTACCTTAGTCATCTTGTTTAGATTTTAGACTTATATGACGTATCCAATGTGTCTCTTTTTCAATGCATCGTCTCCATGTTCTAGTCAATTGAATATTGTTCCAATAGCATATGTATTTGAGTTCCTCCATGTACCATAAATTCTTAATTTGTTCAATGATTCGCCAATTTCCTATTCCATTCTATATATTATGTATAATAGCTTGCATTCTTTCGTTGAATAGATTCACTTCAATTCACATTGAGTGCTTCTCCACCCCGATACCGCAACCGTGCCAAGACGATGAATAACCACCAATTTCGACTATGGAAGGCCACCACTTCACGGCATGAACCCCTGGCATTTAACCATCGATGAATAGAATACCATTTATTTTTAAGGATTTTGAGAGCCGAACTCAAATTCTAACACTATGCCCCCCCCCCCCCTCATCTTATTCCCCAGGCAGATGTGCGATTGCTAATGGGAATGATGTGGACAGGATTTGCACAAAGTAGCGTTATTAAACTCTTCGTTCGAAGTATTTTTTAAATTACTTTTATTCCACGAACCGTAATCACTTTGTAATAACATGACCGTACATGAAAATTTTCGGGAAAGAGAGAGACAAAAGAAAAACTGGACATTTCTAATTCGCTTATGCGTTTTCCATATTAAGCGTTATGTTGTGGACCTTAATGAGATCAATATTTGATTCACTGTAATGTTCATGATTCATTAGTATCAGTCATCTAGCTGAAGATATTATTTCGTCCTGGGTCTTAAATTGCTCTTCATTTTGAAAATGATCCCCATCCACTCAATCTAGTGTTACATGCCTGTACTTACCATATGAACAAGTATTCGAGACCAGGACTTATGCGTTTGGCGTCACTGACGAGGGGGGGGGGGGGGGAGTCGATTGGTGAGATCTACCATTTTCCATTTTATTCTCCGGGACCTTTAATAAGTAAGCAAAGCAAATGACCCGTTTAAAGAAATCCCGATGAAGCCGATGATATGTACTGTTTCAAGCCCATTTTTCGAATATTTTGTTCAGGGAATATATCTATAATCCTTATAATTCCGAAACCGTAACCTTGAATACAACATGCGAGAGAACGCGACTTTTGAGCGTTCTTTCAGTTTGTGTCGCGTGTATAGTAGTATATCAGGACACATCCGATTAACCAGGAGTGCTCCACTGTTCACCATCCAAATGTACAACAGTAGTATCCAAATATATAGGCAGTAACTACTTGAACAATGCATTATATGTACGTAGTTCCTACTCCAGCTCGCCACCCATCATCGACAAACACTTGCGAGATTATATGAAATTAAACGCAACATAACATTATACGCATTGTACATGTGTCTAAAACACCACAAGAACCAAAAGTAATTCCCGTGGGGAGTTCAGTCCTAACCACGATTTTATTGTAGCTGTTCATGTGGACATCTTGAAGGACATGACCACACGATCCCTTGCACCGACTTAAGCCGCATTAGATACGTGTAAAGATGAAGATTTATCGGCGCTATCGGGTTTGGACCCGGGTCCTCTTACATGTCACACCAGCGCTCTACTGGCTGAGCTAAAGGGAAATTCCCGCTAGCATTTAAGAGCGACAGTGTTATAGCCAAATCAAGTCATCTGATGACAAGTCATGAAATAAGTAACCGTTATATAGAAACAACACGACCCAAGCAGGGGAAATATTAGTAGTATTCTAGACATTATTCATAACGCATGAGGGTGAGGCCTGGCGCCAACGAAGCGCTCCTCCAACATGTTAACCACAGTAACAAAATTACAGTCTCAACGAACATGATGAATCACACGGAGGTCAATCTCCGGGGACGAAACGTCCACCAGCTGTATCTGACCATATACTGGCAACAATTAAACGTCCACCAGCTGTATCTGACCATATACTGGCAACAATTAAACGTCCACCAGCTGTATCTGACCATATACTGGCAACAATTAAACGTCCACCAGCTGTATCTGACCATATACTGGCAACAATTAAACGTCCACCAGCTGTATCTGACCATATACTGGCAACAATTAAACGTCCACCAGCTGTATCTGACCATAAACTGGCAACAATTAAACGTCCATCAGCTGTATCTGATAATATACTGGCAACAATTAAACGTCCACCAGCTGTATCTGACCATATACTGGCAACAATTAAACGTCCACCAGCTGTATCTGACCATATACTGGCAACAATTAAACGTCCACCGGCTGTATCTGACCATATACTGGCAACAATTAACCGTCCACCAGCTGTATCTGACCATATACTGGCAACAATTAAACGTCCACCAGCTGTATCTGACCATATACTGGCAACAATTAAACGTCCACCAGCTGTATCTGACCATATACTGGCAACAATTAAACGTCCACCAGCTGTATCTGACCATATACTGGCAACAATTAAACGTCCACCAGCTGTATCTGACCATAAACTGGCAACAATTAAACGTCCATCAGCTGTATCTGATAATATACTGGCAACAATTAAACGTCCACCAGCTGTATCTGACCATAAACTGGCAACAATTAAACGTCCACCAGCTGTATCTGACTATATACTGGCAACATCTAAACGTCCACCAGCTGTATCTGACCATATACTGGCAACAATTAAACGTCCACCGGCTGTATCTGACCATATACTGGCAACAATTAAACGTCCACCAGCTGTATCTGACCATAAACTGGCAACAATTAAACGTCCACCAGCTGTATCTGACCATAAACTGGCAACAATTAAACGTCCACCAGCTGTATCTGACCATATACTGGCAACAATTAAACGTCCACCAGCTGTATCTGACCATATACTGGCAACAATTAAACGTCCACCAGCTGTATCTGACCATAAACTGGCAACAATTAAACGTCCACCAGCTGTATCTGACCATAAACTGGCAACAATTAAACGTCCACCAGCTGTATCTGACCATATACTGGCAACAATTAAACGCGTAGCAGCGCAGATATATATTATCATGATTATCCAATGATATTTTATATAATTGGTTAATTTATAGTGCTGCAACAGCTGTCGTTTTTGCTGATGACAAAACAGATTTATCACCTGGGGATTCCGTTTGGTCGAGCTTGAAGTAGATCGTGATATATTGTAGGTAGGTCCAATATAAATACCCCTCCAAACAACAGACAGACACACATGATACCCATAACACCCATGCTCTGGGCTGATATTCGATAATCTTCCACACTTTCGTATTTTCGTCTCACAGATGACAGTTTTGTCTTGTCTATTGTTAGATCGCGAAGAATAATTTCCATGAATTCTTTGTCTTCCTGCTCTGTTAAGTTATTGTCTTTCTCCCTGCATTTGCATGGACACCATCTTCGTTCGACAATACTTCCGGTCACTGTCGCCGATGTCGCCTTGTCTAGAGTATCTCCGGAGGCGGACGATTCGAAATCTGTTGGATACAATAAAATAATGTCTTTGTGATCGTTTTGATGGGTAGTGTAAAATAACAGAGCTACGCATGAATATGAAGACCATATTGGATATTGAAATATTGACTCTGAAACGTTTGATCTCGGCTGGGCAATTGGTGTATAACCTGAACACTTGATGTCATGGCTATGCATTTCTGACTGATGATTATAAAATTATATTTGTTGATAAAAGAAAAGAGTAAACAAAAATTTCATGCGGTTATACACTCTCAAAATAACCCATGGGTTCTTCCGGAATGTTCAGGTCACACATCGACAACTCTTTGCCGGGAATTCCAGCCTCATCTGCTGGACAATTTCTTCCATTTCAGAGAATTCGTCAAAGAATTCAGTAAATATGTCCTGAATTTCAGACAAAATTGCATAGAATATGAGTTATGAGTAGGTAGTCTGGACATTCAGTAGGAATACATGAATCAATTTTAGACACAAATGAAGCTGCGCAAGGAAATTAATGTGCCCTCACCTGACGTGGTTCGGAATTTTGAATGCCATTCTGTGGTTATAGATTGAGAGATTGAGTCTTTGTCCATGGAAAAACTCTGGGGCATAGATTTAGTTTCAGTAGAGTAAATATGTATCGCTGAATCCGTATCGCCAGAGGAAGTCCAGTGTGTAAGATTCGTGCTTTCAGTGAGAATAGGACCAAGAGTTGAACCTATATTACCAGCTGATATCTGTGTTCCTGTTTCGGCAGCTATTATCTGTGATGTTATACCTGTGTCGTCAGCTATTATCTGTGGTGTTGTACCTGTATCGGCAGCTATAGTCTGTGGTGTTGTACCTGTATCGGCAGCTATTATCTGTGGTGTTGTACCTGTATCGGCAGCTATTATCTGTGGTGTTGTACCTGTATCGGCAGCTATTATCTGTGGTGTTGTACCTGTATCGGCAGCTATAATCTGTGGTGTTGTACCTGTATCGGCAGCTATTATCTGTTGTGTTTTACCTGTATCGGCAGCTATTATCTGTGGTGTTGTACCTGTGTCGTCAGCTATTATCTGTGGTGTTGTACCAGTATCGGCAGCTATAATCTGTGGTGTTGTACCTGTATCGGCAGCTATTATCTGTTGTGTTTTACCTGTATCGGCAGCTATTATCTGTGGTGTTGTACCAGTATCGGCAGCTATAATCTGTTGTGTTTTACCTGTATCGGCAGCTATTACTGTTATCTTTGGTGTTGCACCTGTATCGGCAGCTATTATCTGTGGTGTTGCACCTGTATCGGCAGCTATTATCTGTGGTGTTGCACCTGTATCGGCAGCTATTATCTGTGGTGTTGCACCTGTATCGGCAGCTATTATCTGTGGTGTTGCACCTGTATCGGCAGCTATCATCTGTGGTGTTGTACCTGTATCGGCAGCTATTATCTGTGGTGTTGCACCTGTATCGGCAGCTATAATCTGTGGTGTTGTACCTGTTTCGGCAGCTATTATCTGTGGTGTTGTACCTGCATCGTCAGCTATTATCTTTGGTGTTGCACCTGTATCGGCAGCTATTATCTGTGGTGTTGTACCTGTCTCGGCAGCTGTTATCTTTGGTGTTGCACCTGTCTCGCCAGCTATTATTTGTGATGTTATACCTGCATCGTCAGCTATAATCTGTGGTGTTGTACCTGTCTCGGCAGCTATTTTCTGTGGTGTTGTACCTGTATCGGCAGCTGTTATCTTTGGTGTTGCACCTGTCTCGGCAGCTATTATTTGTGATGTTATACCTGCATCGTCAGCTATAATCTGTGGTGTTGTACCTGTCTCGGCAGCTATTATCTGTGGTGTTGTACCTGTATCGGCAGCTATTATCTGTGGCGTTGTTCCTGTCTCGGCAGCTGTTATATGTGGTGTTGTACCTGTATCGGCAGTTATTATCTGTGGTGTTGTACCTGTATCGGCAGATATTATCTGTGGTGTTGTTCCTGTCTCGGCAGCTGTTATCTGTGGTGTTGTACCTGTATCGGCAGATATTATCTGTGGTATTGTACCTGTATCGGCAGCTATTATCTGTGGTGTTGTATCTGTATCGGCAGATATTATCTGTGGTATTGTACCTGCATCGTCAGCTATTATCTGTGGTGTTGTACCTGTCTCAGCAGCTATTATGTGTGGTGTTGTACCTGTCTCGGCAGCTATTATCCGTGGTGTATCTGTCTCGGCAGCTATTATCTGTGGTGTTGTACCAGTATCGGCAGCTATTACTTGTGATGTTATATTGGCATCGTCAGCTATTATCTGTGATGTTGTACCTGTCTCGGCAGCTATGATCTGTGATGTTGTACCTGTCTCGGCAGCTATGATCTGTGGTGTTGTACCTGTCTCGGCAGCTATGATCTGTGGTGGTGTACCTGTATCGGCCGTTATTATATTTGGTGTTGCACTTGTACTCGTAGGGACAATCCGGGTGGTGGAATCAGTGTCTATTTTCGTAATCGGATTTGTATGATTCAATCCGTCAGTCGTGTTAAGGGATATTGCATTATTATCGACCATCGTAAACTGAGGAGACGAATAAGTATCTTTTGATATATTAATATCCTGGGGTGTTGTATCCACGTTAGCCGACGTAAGCATGGTCTGCAGTGTTGAGTGTGCTTCTATCGTGATAGACTTAGACGTAGACTTGGGGTCAGCGTCGGTCGGGATCGCCTGGCGTGTAGAAGCTTGTGTCGTTTCCCTGTTGATTCTAGTTTGCTGGGAAGTTGGATCCGCACTCACCGTCGTACGTTGGTACGTGGAGGTGGCGTTAGACGTGATTGGCTGAAACGTGGTGTCTGGATTATTTGTTCGCTCCTGTGGCATCACATCCGAGTATGTCGTGCTAGTTGAATCATCGCCTGTAGTTGACCTGGAAATCACGTTGTCTGAGTATGTTGTTGTTACTGTGGCGGATGTTGAAGTTTGGGACGATGACGAGACTGTCGACCTGCCGCATCCTTTCCATGGAAATGTATGGTTAGTATATTTGACAGTGCCCAAATCTCTCTCGTCTAAACGTGCTGAGGAAGAATTATACAGCATAACATAAGAACAGGACTAACATATTTGAAATGGTGCAAATACAGAAATTTGGAAATGTAGAAATGTAGGAAATACAATCGTGGAATGTTCCTCGGCACGTTGAGAATTATCAAGGAATATCCTACTATGGAGGGGTTTAACTAATCACAGAATAAAGATGACGACGGATACAATTTTGTAGAAGTCCATTCTGACTATATTTACTACAAATTGCCTGGTGGGGGGGGGAGGTTAGGGCATTCCGACCCCCCAAAATGTTATTTTTACCCCTTGAGTTAGAGGGCTGGCACATTCGACACTATAAAAAAAAACTTTCAAGATGGCCGAATTGATATGGTCACAGTTACGTTATTACGTTGTCAAATTTTTCGATTTTTTTATTTATGTGTTTCCTTCGCTATTTCAACATGATAATGATAAATTAGTGAATAATTAATATTTTGATACAAAACAATAAAATAGTTTTGGCCCAACTTTAAACGCAGAAAACCAGGAATTTTGAGGAAAAACATGACGAAAACATCACTTTCGTGGTAACCCACATGTACGTCATTTTGAATTTGCTCATGATCCTCTGCTCGGTGTTGGGGTGTTGGGGTGTTGGGGTGGGGTGGGGGGAGGTTGGTGTATGCAAATAGGCTCAAAATGCTATCAATGCGATAAATCAAAAAGTCACGGATACTCAGCTCTCAATGTTTGTCGTTCTGATGATTTCTGGCAGGAAATTTGGTGCCCCCCCCCCCCGGCCTGGAAGCGTTAAATTGGATACAGTCGTTATTACTGTATACTGGGTTCAATTTGCCACCTACTTTCACATAGAAAAGCGAATGAAGAAGGGAGATATTACCGGGTCAATCTATTGAATCGGCTGTTTCATTGGCGGATCGCTTCCCTAAATTGATGAAGACTGGACAATAATTGTTTTAATATTATTATTATTGCTAACATTACCAAAGCTTGAAAATCTTTTCTTTTTTTTCATTCGTCCCGAGAAGATAACACATAATACACACCTTCGAAACAGATCTTTATGTTTAGCGTACTTGATCCAATGTAAGAGACCAGTTGTTTTGTTTTCACTGTAATCAGTGAGGTGAACTGCCTGGCCAAATGTAACACGCAGAATTCGGTTGTATTGTCGCTGTTGGTTCCGGAAGTGTAACCGAAGCATTCCGACTCGGGCGAATATCGCTTCAGACATTCGGACTCGCACTGCATATAATTCTTTCCAATCAACCAGGTATTATTTACTGAGTCGACTGGTGGAATAGATTCACCAGAGAAAGCCACAAATTGACATTCACCTGTACAAAGAAAATGAAACAATTAATGTCAAGGAGAGTTACCTTCTCTGTTTCATACCTGCACTGCTCACATGCGACGCTTTTACTTGCCGTCTTGAACCAATTAGAAAAAAACTATGAGCCCAAATCCAATCTTATCTTGAACCTTTTCATACTACATGTATATCTTTGAGCTAAACCCCAAGAAAATAGGTTAAACTGCCAGAAAATGTAAAAAGTAACATCTAAGATGCCTTCGCTGAAGACGTCATAGTGATGTCTTTTCCTCAAAGCATTTTTTCGGACGATTTGTTGTCCGAATTGTCGTCGCAAAATCTGATATATTAGTAAATAATTATTTGATGTGGAATAAAATAAATCAAGGTCAGTTACATGTATATCCGAAGAAAGGTTGAAATTTTGAAGAAAAAGAACGAAAAACATCATTTTCTGGTACCCACACATGACAACTATTTTGAAAGGTATCACTTTTTAATAGTGACGGCCATCACCTTTTAAGGGTGATAAGTTTGCCTCATCACCCTTCAAAGGTGATGACCCAAATTTACAATCATTGCTCATCACTCTTCAGAGGAGATGGCCATCGTTTTTAAAGGTGATAATAAAAAAGGGTGATGGCTCTAGCTGATCATCATTTCCGGGTGATAATTATCACCTTTTTATCTGACTGTGTAAACTGAAATGACCCAAGCGTGTCAGGCTACAAAGTATCAACTGTCATTTGTTCTTCTTTCAAGGCACGAGAGAAAAGTTCACTAGGAGGATGACCGCAACCTGCCAACGTCCAAAGGTTACAGAGGGTCATTATCAAGGCGTATAGGATTGTCTTCAAAAGTGTTGAGCACAATTTTGAAAAATGTTACTATCTCCATCCCCGGAAAATTTAGAAATTTTAGGCTTCATATCCCACAATCTGGCCATTATAAGCACATGTTTGGGGTAATTTTCCTCACCATAACTTGGTGTTTCAACAGTTCAAAGACGATATAAAAAAAGGTTCATATTTCGATTTATTCCGCATCCTAATGGTGATATATTTACAGCGGATTATACAGTTTGGAAATTTTGCAATTCGAGAACAGCTCAAACAAGCTATATCAACCGTGGAAACTCCATCGGCGTTCATGTTCAAAAAGTGTGATTATTACACGTGGTCGGGCGGTTGGTGAGGAGCGGGTTGGGGTGTGATGTGGTGGACATTCAAAACTAATTTTTTCTTAATACAGAATGCTCAAATCGCACACCAGATCAGACCTTGAGATCGTTGGTAGGCGAATGTGGCAATTCTATAGATACTAATATAACGGTCACTCGACTGTTTGACTGAATTAATCTTTATTAGTGACTAGTTCTCTTACCGTCGCTTTCAGTCTTTTCACAAACAGTATATGCGTTTGGACTCTCACAGGATGCTCTAACCCAGTTCACAGTCGTATTCATGTCGCTCTTCCCAAATACACATCGTAGATCATCATTTTCTTCAACACTCAACCATGGCCGATAATCGCCTAACTCTGTACAATTATGCCAAGTAAATTCACCAGGGGGCGCACCTATGGCATGCAACCCTGTCCAGTAGGCGCCACTGTATGGATTTGAATGAGAGAATAAACGTTATGCAGAGATTCAGTAGATGTTGTTGCGATAAACATACCTTATTACATGAAGTATCATTAACGTTCGAAAATTTAGCCCGCGGGTCACTGTAACGTTCGTAAAGGTTGTCCATGGATCACCGTAACGTTCGTAAATTTAGCCCGCGGATCATTGAAACGTTCGTAGAGGTAGTTCGTGGATCGCTGTAACGTTCGTAAAGTTAGTCCACGAGTCGCTGTAACGTTAGTAAATTTAGCCTGAGGGACGCTGTAACGTTCGTAAAGTTAGACCGCGGTTCTGTGCAACGTTCGTAGAGTTAGTTGAGAAAGTCAATCCGTGGTTCGCTGTAACGCTCGTAAAGTTAGTCCGTGGTTCACTTTAACTTAGATAATGTTAGTCCGCGGTTCGCTGTAATGCTCGTGAATTTAGTCTGCGGTTCGCATTTCCTTATTCGAGACCGGGGAGCAGCAATTCTTTCTTCAAATATGAAGAATCTGTAAATCCGTTATCAAGAGTATTTGAAATACAAACTCTGCACAGTAGGAGAGAATGTCAAGGTCTATTTGTTTTAATATTCAGTTCCCATATCAGACATCAGGGGCGCTGCTATGGGCGCTGCTATTAATCGCCGTTTTCCATAAAACCTGAGCTAAGGGGTAAAACTAGAGATACAGTTGTGGTCATAAGAAAAACCATATTTAGTCAAGTTGCGTTTTGCAAACGTGGACCTTGATATTGTGCATGGCTGTATTGGTAAACCAGAGAAAGCTGAGCAAATCCACGCTTAAAACTAAAGTTTTTAAACTTAATCATATAGAAGTGATTAAGAAGTTGAAGTAACCCTTTGAAGGGTGTCCACAGTGATTGCTCTTATAAGTATAGTCACTGTAGACACCATTAATGGGTTATTTCAGCACTTTAATTTTACGCGTGTGTCTGTGCAGTATAAGAATAAACTACGGAAAGGAATGTACTGAGAGAACTTTATATACCGTACTTTGGTGAGTATACATACCGTACCGCATGCGCAGTACGTGTCTTTGTATACTGACTATATCAAACAGATGAAACGTTAATATTGAGGCTGGATTTATGAAATAATGTTGAAAGCGACGTTTAATCTTATTCACTCACTCACCCCTTGTTTATTATAATGGATTAGCGGAGATTTAATTTTGGACTTTCTCAGTTACGTATCCCATGTATGACAACAGAAGGAAAATCATTTCTTTTCTTTTGCATACTGAATTATGAGGGAAAGTTTACCTCAATTTATTGGCCCACGGTTTATCGGGTTCCTGAAACATTTTCATCGCCATCAATACCTCTTGACCGTCTATCGTCACAAGTGTCATCCCTTCAGATTCACATATCTCCGCAGCATGATTCCATGACAGCGTTTGACTGGAGTAGAGAGATAACACCCTAATGGATGCTGCTGAGAAATTACCCACGTGAACGCCTGGAAGAATGATGCAAAGTGGGAACGAAGAAAAATGGTTTGGGTTAACCAACTGTCCCGATCATACAGTTACCGTCGTGAGGTGATAGGGCACATGTACATGAGTAGCTTATTTTAATGCAGGTCTTTCAATGTTAATAACACGCATTGACGGACCATGTTCTAACGAATACTAGTACTTAAATTACAAACTAAACGATCATATATAACACTGGGGAAAAAGCCAAGTAACAGACATGAGCAGAGCACGCGTATCTCAACCCTTTTTATTCGAAAAATATCTTCCAAGACGTTTCGAAGTTCCGAATGCTACCAACCCAACCAAAAGAGCAGTAATATGTTTGCCCCTATTAAATCCCAGAGACAGTCGTAACCATTTTATGTTCTCCTTTTAGTTTACTTGAACTTCTCACGAAAGAACATATGTGGGTTAACACAGATATAATCTGTGTTGGAATGACACTCTCCTAACGAATTAGATCGGAAGTAGGGTCTAGTCTTTTTCAATTGAAAATCGACCGTTTAGTTCGAAAATATTTCCAATCGATTCAACAGATTGAAATGCCAATACACGCCTTGCCGGTCGTCTAAAAATAGCAAAAAAACCCCGCCATGTTTCCTTCCCATAATACAATGCGAACCACGAGTAAACTTTTGCCTCACGCATGCTGTAAGTATAGGCACAGACTGAAAATTGCTAAAAAAGTTATCTGAAAGGATTTTTTTAGACGAATTCTTCAGACTTCTTTCGTTCTTGAACAGTTCAGTGATATTCCAGGTCCCCGTCAGCTTCTGACACTGTCTGTAAACAAATTTATGGCGGTGATTTTCCCGAGGATCATGTTGAAGGCATTGCTGTATCTAAACCTTGCTCCTGATACAGGGGCAATAACTCTTCTTTTTTGCCACTTTCAGACGACCGGCAACTCGTGTATAATAGGAGTTTGGAATTAAGAAGAAGATTCACAAGATTAGATTGTATTGTCAGTGTAATAAATTAATTAAGAGAATAAATAACAATTGACTCACACCATAGCAGGACCAGCGTTACTGTGATTGTACGGAGGATTTCCATGCTAACCTTCAACGACAAAGGTAAAAAAAGGCATAATATGATCAGGAATCAAAAGCTACTCAAAGACGTCATGGGTAGGCCTTGGTGACGAAAAGGAGCTGAGGTTATGGTGGAGTGAGGACAAGGTTGGGTCTCCCAAATATCACAGATCTATAATGCTTATTCTCGGGAATAAGTTACAAAGTTACACAAACCAACACTGTCATTCTTTTTAACCGCGCCCCATAGGTCATACTGATATTGATCATTTCTGGCACGTGTCATAAGAATCGGTCACAAATTTATTTTTAAATTAAACAAAATTCAGCAACTTTAACCTGAAAATTTGTATTTGAATAATGTAACGTTTGTCAGTAAAATTATTATGTTGTGGCTATATCATATACAGTGTTTTATTACAGTATCAATACTATAATATTCCATGGTCACGTGGAACTGTAGGGGTTGCTTTAAAACCGTGGCTATACCATCCGGTAATGAATGCCAAGTGGTTTGTTCAGGGCTTAACTGAAAAAAAATCTCAAAGCACTATGAGACGTAACTTAGAAGTAGCACGGCAAAATGCTTATGGCGAAAAATACTGGGCAGAAAATATAGGAAATGGCGATAGCGGAGTTACCTTGATACTGAGAGCCGTCTGTCTCATTGTCCTACAATTACTTTATGGTCATCAAACGATATGGATTCGGTCGAATATTTATTAATGAAAAATGCAAACTATTTATTTATCTGTTCACCTTGTATTATATTTGTCCAACTATTCAGTTACGTATTAATTAATTTATTAATTTATCTATTCGTTTACTTAGTTATTTATTGCTGTTTATCATATGTCACTGATGGCACGAGACTGCCTGTTGTGGGATGGGATTATTGCACACAAAAAAACACAAAACACGAAAATCTACAAACCCTTGTATTTCTTTGTGGTATTTACACACTGGCTCTATTGTGCAACACGAGGGATTCTTTTCCTGGAATCACCCGGTTGACAATGGACTTTGCATGTACTCAGGTATTCTTTGACAAGAACACCCCACCTGATGGCAGAAAAACCGCGTTGATCTTTTACAGGAACACTCTACCTCGCACTCGTCCTACATAATTGTAATCAATACATCCCTGGATAGGTTCAAAGGACGCCTGTGCGAAGACGGGAAGAACAAGAGTTGTCCCCCATGCTTCTCGAGTTCAAGAGGACATCTCCGGCGGCCATCCGAAACAGCCAAGTAGGGTATACAATAGTAGTACACAGCAATACATTAGAATTTCCCCTCGCACAGCGAGCAATAATTTTTTTCGTACGTCCATAAATAATATCTGCTCTAATGATCAATAAATGACTCTAGCCCTGTGGCGTATTCTGCTATACATACATTATAACAGGGACTGCCGTAAATGTAGGGCTAATCTTTGGTTGTCGCCTGCTGAGCGTTGATTGCAGACTAAGGGTAGCAATACACCAGAGCCGCCATCGCAATGCGATTCGCATATGCGTTGTCGCAACAAATTGAACAAGTTGCAAAAAGAAGTGGTGAACACACTATTCGCATTGCGTTGAGTATCGGTTGCGTTATAGCTTTGCGTTGCCGTTGGAATTGGGAATTTTCCATTTTTTGACGCGCTGCACAGGCCTACGCATTGCCTTTGGAAGGTCAAGGACATTATTATGCACACTTTGGCGCCTACTTGGTGCTGAATTACCATATTTAAATTAGGTATAGGCATATAGGCAGCCTCCATCGCAGCCAAAAGACGCATATGGTGAATGCACGGACAAATGCGTTGTCGCGAGCGTTGCCGCCTGCGCCAACGCAACGGCTCTGGTGTATTCCTACTCTAAGCAGTCAAAATGTGACGCGTTTGTGTATGGCAATGCGTTAATTTACTGCCTTATATATAAGTGAAATGTGTACTGGTAACCGTGAATTTCTGTCAGGCATTCCGTTAATTATGGGCCTGGTAGGAGATCATGCATATGGACATAGGTATATGTAATTTGTGTGTCTGCATGTTTTGCTTCATATGCGTGCCACGTAATGTAGATTGTAACAGGTATATATCAATTATATATATGTTTTTGTTACAAATCTTTGTAGCGGTAACGTGAGAGTTACGGACCAGCCAGACGGGGTGTGGAAGTTTTCGTCACCAGGTCGTCCTTCATGTAATACGAAAACCAAACAAGATAGTTATTAACCTTGACCTGAGTTTTCAACGTGTAAAACACTTGCGGCAGTGCATTGTACACAGAGGTCGCGAAGCTCACAATACAATCCAACAACACTAAGATTAAAACTGCCTCAATTTATGGTACTGTTAAAGTTTTGCTTTTTCGTTAGTTTCCGTTTCTTTGTCTCCACCTAAATATCTTTCACAGCTCAATCTCAACCTGAGCTCACTCGCTTGGGGATAATTAATGCGCAGAGGTCCGGTATTTACTTGCCCATCATTGGCCTGAAGTTTTATGATCCGACACTCATTCCTGTTCAATTAGTACCAACCGTAACTACTGATCAGTAACAGAACCAACACCCTTAAGAACAGTAAGACAACTCAATGATATCCAACTCGATCATGGCATTTTATTTAATCACACCAATATTACTAATTAACCTCCACCAATATACAATACATAGATACCTAGATACTAAAGAATTCCTGACCTTTCTCGTCTTAATCTTAGTTTCCTTACGCTTAATCATTTAACTTAATCAGTCGGTTCGTTTGCTCTGCCCCCGGCGGTTCTAACTCAGCGACATAATGCTGCCGGTAGGGCTGTGGGACATTCAGAATTTGGTGACCGTAATTGCCTGACCATGCCCATAGGCTGTTCTGTGGCACTGGGACTGGGGTGGACTCTGCCGGCACGCTTATACAACTAGATGGGCCGGAGCGCGCGTCTGCTGGATTAGGTGCTTTCAAATTAAACGTTGTGACTTTTGTTGCGTCACACTTAGAGCAGATACTAAGAACATGCAGACGGTTTGCGTAAGAATCAGTCACGGGATGGAAAATTACCAAGCATCCCCTTGTTGGCAGTAAAATGTTCGCTATTGAGCTGTCCATGTCTCAACCATGAAAACTATACCTGACATTCTGACCCTACCTGAAAAATTGCTTAAACTCTACCGCAAAACATCTATACTTTCATACTCACAAACTGTTCCTTTCTGTTCTGCCAACTCTGCCCCTAATGGTAAATCCTTAGCACATTATCTAAACTGATATAATCAACCCCGCTCTCTTGGCACCAAGAAAATGGCTATTGCCCAGAGACGAGTATCCAGTTGGAAACTTTCAGAGTAAGCAGAAGACCCGCAGACTGACTAATTCTGCTCGTGCATCGATATTTATACGGCGTTTCGTCACACCCTCTCTAAAATCTAATCTCGCATTCTAATAATTGATTGCTTAACACCCATGATTGACAAGTTTCCTTGTCTGGCATGGCAACGCCTACTCCTGTCACTGGGACATCACTTTTGGCCTATTTTATTATATATTCATCTTCTCACCTAATTATATGACGTTTCATGGCGTCACTCTCTAAATCTTGGCGTTCGGCAGTCCGCTTAATGCCGGTTAGGTGAGGACATTTTCAGTGCAAAATCAAGTTTCAATTCAGCCAAATTCGGTCATGCCAGCCGTGTTTCTGTCCAACAAAGCGAGCTTTGTGTTTCATTTTTACGACTCTCGAAGGAAGCCGGGCTGTTTCTAAAGATGTATTATGCTGGTCATTTTTACGACTTTCGGCAACGCCTGATATTTTCTATGGCGACCCGATTCAGACCTGACAGATGTCAAATTTAATGTATTTTCTCTACGTATGATTAACTTCAAAGCTCCTCGCCTATCATAGCTTAGTAAAATATCTGGCTTGAATTTAACATGAGGCTGACCTGCTTTGACTCCTGGGCTATGGCCTATCTGTGCCAAGAGCTGCAATATTACGCCCTGGTGAGCGCTCTATTGATTCCTCATAAAACTAGGGAATGTCTTGTACATGTATAACTTAGATAGACCAATTTATCTTCCTCCGAGCATACAGCCAATATTGTAGACTACATCATACAAGTAAATTCTGTTTTCAACGCTAACTAATTAAACGTATTATCTGCATAAACTGCTGTCCATGTATTATTATACATGTATCCATATCTTCTCAATATGCCACGGGTTCTCTTCGTATTGCACATTTTTATTATTGATAATTCACTGATATATTTAAGCAATACATAATACACATTTGTTACACATCAACTATCTAAATTAATCTTCTAACTCTCGACAATTGTACTTATGCAATTAGTGTCTCATGCCGCATTTATTGACTCCACGGTCTTTTATCGTTCGTCACTGTCATTGAAAGGCTCACTGGTTTAATGCCCACTTAACATTCCACTCCTCCAATGGACCGTGTCCTCACGGTCTCAAAGAGAGGCTGGCTGATGAAAAGGAAAGTTCAGTGGATCTAGGAGCAGTTAACCGGGCGGCCGTCGGGAACAGTGCAATAACGTGGAGATGCTGGGTTGGACAACACTCCAGTCGGATTAATCAGTGGCTGGAACTAGTAAAACCCAACAGCTGTGGAACATAGCGGGTTGGAAGTAAGCAGAGTTCAGTTGGATGTTATTAGCCGAACATCAGTGAAACGAATGGCAAAGTTCAGTGGCGGCGTTGCTTGGAGAGATGCAGTCCGTGACATAGGTGCTGACGATTGAACCTGGTCATAAAACAGTAGCCAATCCTGGAGGAACTGAGCGAGATGAGTAAAGTTCTGGGGGTCAACGCTCGTTAATGTTGACAAAGTATTTTAAAGATAACACAGTTCTTGTGGCGCGGAATGATACACCATGGAGCAATGAAACTAAGAAGAGTCAGGAATTCGGTGGGTGCATAGTTGTGATCTGGAATATATTCGAATGTAGACATACACAAGACTGGAGAATCACCACAATTATACATGAGAGAACCAATGCACGTCTGCTATGATGACATGGGTGTAAAGCTAGCACCTGAGAGAAAAGGTATACAAACAACATTAAGACATATATAATAGGAAGACAACGGGGGTTGTACGCCATATATCGAGACTGATCAAGAAGACGTGAGTGCATTAACCATTTATCATTATGAATTAGAGAAGTAGTGAAACCATAATACATACAGCAAAAATATTGGTGTCGATTTGATATAGTATTTTTTCGTCACCAAACAAGTACTTCGGGCGATATTGGGTAGTCATGAGACACGACTAACAGCGTAAGGGGTGAAGTAAAGAGATGTAAACTCAATTAGTTAAGGACGAGTGACCCTCAATGGAAGGCACGAGCCCGTGTTGGCAAATAGTCTCTGGCTGCTATACTAGGAATTACTGGGGTGGAACGTCTCGGTAGACTATTGTAGGAGCAAAGATATGAATGAATAGGGTCGCTGGCGTGTTGGCAACAACCAGGACAGAATATAAACTATATTGGACATTACCCTTATGTTACGAATGCACGGACTCGTGACCAAACGCATTCGGATATATGAAAAAAGAGACATTAATTGTGGGTGAGAAAACGAAATAAATAATCAAATCTGACAATTAGTATCAAGGTCCGGTAAAGATACTTGTGGTCACGGACATGAGGGATTTTTCAAAAAGACTGTCAGTGGATACCCGGTCGGGCATGAAAACATAGGACAGTATATAGAAATCCCGAGGTTAAGACATGCCAGGTATGAATGGAAAAAGAAACGACATAGCCTTTGCATGCTGTACAATTATATAGAATTGTGGCTATGAAAGGAAATAAAATATGTGTCACAGCGAGCTGGATGAGTCCACTTAACCCGTTAAACGTGGGGGTGTGCTGGGGGGATGGACCGTAACTAATCAAGCTGGGATGTGCTTAATGCGAACGGCTATTGAAACAGAATATGATAGTATATCATAGTGGAGTATGGTAATTATAGGGATATAGGACATAAGATATGACAGGAAAATACGAAGGTTACTGTATGCTCGCTCCGGGTGAAGGTTACGAAACCCGTTCGAGGTAAAATGGAGCTACCAACAGATAGTTTCACCAGTGCTATCCAATGTATGCACGGGGGAAAGGGAAGCCTGAATGGCGTCCAAAGGGACCGTTCAGTTAGCTGCCATAGGGAGGGGGAGGCTAGACGAGGTCTATAATGGTAAGCCTCAATAAGCATATGATATGCTTGGAGTATGGGAATAATATAATCGCGTTTGGTAAGGTAAGGTTGGATTATAAAAATTAATACAAGAAATTAAATTTGTAGGCTGGGGAAAAACAAGAAGATCACTCCTGGACCCAAGTAAGAGGACCATTGGTGACCATATATGGGCAAGGGGAAAACAACCTTAGCAACTCGACCCTTGAGTCAACTGATGTCGTCATAAACAACACCTGTATCCTTTTTATATTATTCGAATTGAACATGTATGGAACAAAAGCTGAGTGAACTGTGGAGAGGGGCGAGTCATTGTGACCTAGATATTGCAAGCAGAACTGACAATGATCAATCGTGCCTGTTCAACTCTGTTCGGCCATTACTCTGACATGGAAGGGGTCATGCCCACAAAGGACTGTATATACTACGGGAATATATGAAGCTATATAGAAGTCTTGCATTGTGAAACATTGAATATTGAAAAATCCTGAAGCTAACATTATTGTCATGCTCTAGTAATCGAAGAGAACTAGAATATCTGGATACGATATACGCGACTACAGGTAGGTACTATGGCGAGAGGCCAACACATTGAAGATATTTATATTGTAAGTCGTTCATTCATGAAATGCATATAATAAAACGACCTCGTGTCAGTTAACAATTGTACATGTTGAGTTAATATTATTACAAGTGACACATGTATACTAGGGAACCTTCTCTTCAATGTGAATAAGAGCTCACTTTACATGTATTCTTGTGGCTGTGTGACAGCTCTGGGGTACGTCTATAATGTCACACACGTGAAGAATTACAGTACTTTTCCCAACGTGTGTGCCACCAGACTCCGCCAAATATTGCGCAGGGTGTGTAATAGTAAAATACAGTTAGATATAAAATCACCCTGAGTACCGAACTCGAGTTGTGCCGAAATGGACAAAACACTCCAAACCACGGCCATGCCGGAAGTAAAGATTACAAATAGGATATATGATACACACACAAGGATATACAAAGAAAGTATTTTTGAGTTATTGGTCTTTGATAATTTTTTTGGTTGATTACAGTTTTCGAGAATTTTCATTCCTTTTTGGATATATAGGTACCAAACAAAGGGATGGAGGGGCAAAGAGCCACAGTTCCATACGCGAACATATGGAATCGTGGGTCCTTGGGTTGCAGACTTCCGGACGCAAGGCGTGTCTAAAGGCCATTCATATCTGGGTGACGATATGCCGTGACGCAACCCCAACATTATAGATTACAACAGTCACAATGCAACAAGTGTTTGCAATGGCGTGCCCCTAAGATGGCTGGGTGACAGGTGGAACTCCTTGAGCTGCCGTCAGCAGGGTGCCGGTCAAGCGAGGTCAAACATGTGGCTATTGCTTCTTGAAGTCTAATCGCCGTCTGCGTGCGGAAATTGACTCTAAGGGGTTCGTTGATTCTAAAGGGGCCCTAACCTGAGGAAAAACCGCCTCCGGCGAGACCCATCGTTCTCTTCGCCGGGTGGTTCGTAAGACAATGCTATGTAATTTATCTCGATGAAGGTCTATATTTCGATCGTCATCATATGGCGTTTGACACACTGCACAGTGGGAAGGTGGCAATACCATCCGATTAAAACAGAGGGTATGCACCAAAGCGAAACAACATTTAGTGAACTGGCAAGTCGCCTGTGGGCCATGAAAACTCGCACCATAAGGAATCTCAATCTGGCAAAGTGGGCAGTTCTGAATACTCTTATAAAACGACCAGAAATGCTTATTGCGCCTGTTAAAATTGCGGATGTACTGATAAAGACGTCGACCTCGATAACTTGGGTTGTCCTGGTCCCTAGAAGTAATCAAATCTATAATTTTCTCTTCACTCAGCAGGTATAATTTGCTGACAAAGGTTAACGTAGCCTTGGCCCATTGCTGCGTAGGGGCCCAGTGATTTAGGATGAAAACTAGGAGTTCATGGTAATGCCGGGGCTGTGTCAAATGACGCAATATAAAATAGTAGAGTTTGGGACTCATAAAATACTCAGCGACACTGGCACATACTTGAGCATTAGCCTGCAACAGTGTCTCAATGGCTATAGCCTCATAGCCGGCCATAAATAATATAGAGGCCTCATATACTACTGGCATCTGGCTGCTTTGTGGAAACAGGAATGCAACCTTGGGAAAATCAGGGATGCTAATAATCTCAGGGTTAAAGGCGACCATAGCTCTGAAATAGTCAGAACTAGCGCAGAGTGCTGATAATTCCGCGGGGTGGGTTGAACGCTCATTTTGTGTGAGAGGCTTTAGAGGGATGGGCGGATGGTTCTTCCTGATCCGCTAGCACGTCTGAAAAGAAAAATAGATAATGTCAATGACGGCATGAGGTACTATAAGGTAGCCATTACCCTCTAACTATATCTGGTTGATGAGAACCGGAATCATTATGTGTATGTGGGACGATAATATGCCTGCAAGGGTTTGTGACACGCTGGGCAGGGGTCGGGATAAACGTACAGCAGTTTACACCGGTCAATGGCAACTTGGATGCAACTCGCGTGGCCTATAGCGATACAGCAGGGCATAAGACTGCAAAGCTGATGACGTCCACGTAGCGCTGAACGATGCGGAATGATGTCCTGACAGAATGGACATGGGACATCACCGCGAAATTGGTCCCAAATAGCTTCGAACTGCATATTAAAATGGTCCAGGTAACTGGTCCAAGATTCGAGGGGTCCATCGCCTACTTTTATCTGGCGCGTGTTCCAAAATATTTGAGAATAAGGCATATCAAGATACTCTTGAAACCAGAGTCTGAGGTAGAGACCCATCCTAGCATACAACGTGTAATTGGACATGCTTGTTTCGAATAAGTGCGCAAAAGTATCTATTCGCACATAGTGGAGTTTAACATAGTTCCACAGCATGATGTGGTCAAAGTATATACAAATGTCCAAGACGTGAAGATAATTGAAACGAATGGAAAATTCGGGGTGTGTCGGCTTGTGGACATAATCGAATATCGCTGTCAAGGCGTCCCAAAATGCGGCAATGTAGGTTCTTAAATTTGTAAATCGCAAACGGTTTTCCATTGAGGATGGCGAAGGGTGGCGTAGGGCTGACGCTAAGAGCGTATACTCCAGTTCTCCGGGCTCTTTCCAGGCGCACTGACCCAGAATGGAGTGGTCGCCGAAACGTTCGAGGTTAGTCTGCAGTCGGTCATATTGAGCCCTAGAGAAAGGTAGTGTCCATATAACAGGATCCTGTGGCAGATTAGCAGGGGGCAAGTGAATCACCGGTATAGTGGGATCAGCCGTTGAAGGAATAGAGCACTTACGCTATCGAATGTGTGTACGAAAGGCTGGCGGTGTCTGACACGCAGATGTCACGTCTTGCCGCTGTAAGGAACAAAATAGAAAGCCGTCTCAAAAGGCGTGCTAATCTTATTAGAATTTGTGATTATTGTGAGAACGGTATACCTATGTTTTCGGTTTTTAGGTGTAAATTAAACTGTTTAAACGTAATCAATTCCGGATTTTATCGAAGGCGGTGGAGATGGTGCAGATGGACGCGGGTGATCCATCCGTTCTATCGCGCATCGAGAGTATAACCCAGTGGTCCCAAATAGTAAGTTAAGCCGGCAATCGTTAGAACTAGTGATCTTCTGGACACGGGTGTGCATTCCAAAAGGGATACGGATCAAGGATGGGAGCTGGTAGGTATGGGAAGAGTGGGACACTCTGAAAATGGTGTCGTGCCAGTCCACACGCATGTGTACCGCACAGCAAGAGAAGATATAGTCCAAAATAGCGACATGGGGGCTGAACACGATCATACTGGGAGGGGGTCCTGTAGATCGATAATTTTCAAGACTGCATACCCAGTGGTACTAGTCAGTTCCAAAATAACTTCGGTAAGAATGGGCGAATAGTTCCGGGTGAAAAACCTCATAGGGCTACTCCAATAGGAGCTCGACCTGCAGATTTCATAAACGAACTTCCCGATTTTCAAGGTGGTAAATAAGCAAAACACTACCAATAGAGAAATCCACAGTGCTTTGGGCAGGGTGAGATTAGCGGCTTCATTTTGAGTCGCCGGCGTACCTGTAGACAAGAATGGATACGAGACTTCCGCCCTAACGTGGGTTGCAGCCAATGATACTAGCAACATGTGCGCAATCACGTTATGCTTACAAGCCAAAATGATCAGACATATGGCAAGAACTATTGTGGCCATCAGTGCTACTACGCCTGGATACTGTTGAGCAGATGCAGCAGAGTCCCTAACTGCAAGTTTTGGTGCCAGAGCATTTTTGTCTGCTGGGGTGAGATACGGGATTCGTCCGCCTTTCATTGCGGCAACTAGTTTGTCAAGGTCGGCCGAAAAGTGATGCTCGTCTAGCACAATGTCTGTATGGTTAATGCGTTGTATGTGTATTTCCGGTATTTC
Organism: Hanleya hanleyi; assembly: GCA_036873755.1. Taxonomy (NCBI): domain Eukaryota; kingdom Metazoa; phylum Mollusca; class Polyplacophora; order Lepidopleurida; family Hanleyidae; genus Hanleya; species Hanleya hanleyi. Next base: position 81,366 of record JAVTVY010025499.1, read on the forward strand.
AATTGTTTGCAGGGGTTTATCCAGGGGTTTGGCTCCCGTGAAGCTGATCAAATGTGCGTGGTCATACCATTTGTACAAATACAATAGGTTGAATGCATACTCATACGCAATTCCTGGTTCGTGCAAGGGAATGCACTGCGTGAGGCTTGAGGGTACATCAAAATGTTTGATTTTTAAATTGCACTGGCACTTTACAGCAATCAAACCAAATTGTGTAACAGTAACGCTATATGAGGCATCTCGGTTGCAGGTTAATGTCCAACTGTCGCTGTTGTCCGTCACAGAGAAATACTGTCCGTCGCCCAGTGGGAGGAGTTGGGGCATCGGACTTTCAGATACCTGATAAATCATATGGCAAAGTTCGTGGGCCTGTTTCGGTTGGTCAAAGAACAAAGCCGCTGTGCACGTCAGAATGTTTTTGTTATTAATGGGAAGGGTTTCTGGGCATAAACGGATATCTACTCCTTGGCAATGGCTATAGCTTGCCGCGGACATTTCAAAATAGTGTTGATCATCCTGAGAGAAATAATCAGGAAGGTTAATCAACCGTGTGCGTCCCGTTGCGTTTTCGTGTGCAGTCGGTAAAGGTATATTCGTCAGTCTGTACACTCTAAATATAGAGTTATAGTCTGTCAAAGGGATTGTAATCTGCACGTAAAACTTATGGCGTGTCCCTACATGTATCACATTTTTAATGGAGTAGATCCACGTGGGATCTGGGTTGGCGATTTGAAAAGGTGCATATCTGGACTTAAGAATCCTAGTCACTCCCTGAAATACTTTCCTGAGCTCTTGCAGAGACACTAATTTCGGACTCAAATAATTATCCAGCAACAACTCTGAGGCTGCTAGCCTTTCAGCAGAAATGTCATTGGCGATTTGCATAGAGTGCATTTCCTGTGCCGCGACTGCTATGAGATCATACAAAACAGCTATTTGTGTTTCAGGCCCTCCCTGTATGTCTCCCTTGGTTTCTAACATTTCTTTTATTGCCGACTCCGTTTGATTCCCTAACAAGTGACTGGCTTTACAGTTTTCTTTGATTTGGTCCAATAACAAGTTATAACGTTTCGGCTCGATGCCTACGAATGATACAAATTGTCCCTTCAATATTGAAGTGTCAAATGTGTTATACGATACCTTTGTTAACAGGTGGTTCACTCGCGCTCTCAGTCTATTCAAATCTTGACTACGGGCTAAGCTGAATGAGCGTGACCGATCGTCATAGAAATATTTCCTATGCTTCCGATACAACAGAGACTGGCTTGCAGCATTATACTGCTTAATATTACGGTGGAGTAAGTCAATTTGCTTCCGTCGTACTGACATTAGTCCTCTATAATATACTCACGTCTTCTTGATCAGTCTCGATGGATGGCGTACAACCCCCGTTGTCTTCCTATTATATATATCTTAATGTTGTTTGTAGACCTTTTCTCTCAGGTGCTAGCTTTACACCCATGTCATCATAGCAGACGTGCATTGGTTCTCTCATGTATAATTGTGGTAATTCTTCAGTCTTGTGTATGTCTGCATTCGAATATATTCTAGATCACAACTATGCACCCACCGAATTCCTGACTCTTCTTAGTTTCATTTCTCCATGGTGTATCATTCCGCGCCACAAGAACTGTGTTATCTTTAAAATACTTTGTGAACATTAACGAGCGTTGACGCCCAGAACTTTACTCATCTACGCCTGTGCGATTCCATTCCGCTCAGTTCCTCCAGGATTGGCTACTGTTTTATGACCAGGTTCAATCGTCCGCACCTGTGTCACGGACTGCATCTCTACAAGCAACGCCGCCACTGAACTTTGCCATTCGTTTCACTGATGTTCGGCTAATAACATCCCACTGAACTCTGTTTACTTCCAACCCGCTATATTCCACAGCTGTTGGGTTTTACTAGTTCCAGCCACTGATTAATCCGACTGGAGTGTTGTCCAACCCAGCTTCTCCACGTTCTTGCACTGTTCCCGACGACCGCCCGGTTAACTGCTCCTAGATCCACTGAACTTCCCTTTTCATCAGCCAGCCTCTCTTCGAGACCGTGAGGACACGGTCCATTGGAGGAGAGGTATGTTAAGTGGGCATTAAACCAGTAAGCCTTTCAGTGACATTGACGAACGTTAAAAGACCGTGGAGTCAATAAATGTGGCATGAGACACTAATTGCATAAGTACAATTGTCTAGAGTTAGAAGATTAATTTAGATATTTGATGTGTAACAAATGTGTATCATGTATTGCTTAAATATATCAGTGAATTATCAATAATAAAAATGTGCAATACGAAGAGAACCCGTGGCATATTGAGAAGATATGGATACATGTATAATAATACATGGACAGCAGTTTATGCAGATAATACGTTTAATTAGTTAGCGTTGAAAACAGAATTTACTTGTATGATGTAGTCTACAATATTGGCTGTATGTTCGGAGGAAGATAAATTGGTCTATCTAAGTTATACATGTACAAGACATTCCCTAGTTCTATGAGGAATCAATAGAGCGCTCACCAGGGCGTAACATTGCAGTTCTTGATACAGATAGACCCAGAGTTACAGCAGGTCAGCCTCATGTTAAATTCAAGATAGATATTTTACCAATCTATGATAGGCGAGGAGCTTTGAAGTTAATCAAAACGTAGAGAAAATACATTAAATTTGACATCTGTCAGGTCTGAATCGGGTCGCCATAGAAAATATCAGGCGTTGCTGAAAGTCGTAAAAATGACCAGCATAATACATCTTTAGAAACAGCCCGGCTTCCGTCGAGAGTCGTAAAAATGAAACACAAAGCTCGCTTTGTTGGACAGAAACACGGCTGGCATGACCGAATTTGGCTGAATTGAAACTTGATTTTGCACTGAAAATGTCCTCACCTAACCGGCATTAAGCGGACTGCCGAACGCCAAGATTTAGAGAGTGACGCCATGAAACGTCATATAATTAGGTGAGAAGATGAATATATAATAAAATAGGCCAAAAGTGATGTCCCAGTGACAGGAGTAGGCGTTGCCATTCCAGGCAAGGAAACTTGTCAATCATGGATGTTAAGCAATCAATTATTAGAATGCGAGATTAGATTTTAGAGAAGATGTGACGAAACGCCGTATAAATATCGATGCACGAGCAGAATCAGTCAGTCTGCGGGTCTTCTGCTTACTCTGAAAGTTTCCAACTGGATACTCGTCTCTGGGCAATAGCCATGTTCTTGGTGCCAAGAGAGCGGGGTTGATTATATCAGTTTAGATAATGTGCTAAGGATTTACCATTATGGGGCAGAGTTGGCAGAACAGAAAGGAACAGTTTGTGAGTATGAAAGTATAGAAGTTTTGCGTTAGAGTTTAAGCAATTTTTCAGGTAGGGTCAGAATGTCAGGTATAGTTTTCATGGTTGAGACATGGACAGCTCAATAGCGAACATTTTACTGCCAACAAGGGGATGCTTGGTAATTTTCCATCCCGTGACTGATTCTTACGCAAACCGTCTGCATGTTCTTAGTATCTGCTCTAAGTGTGACGCAACAAAAGTCACAATGTTTAATTTGAAAGCACCTAATCCAGCAGACGCGCGCTCCGGCCCATCTAGTTGTATAAGCGTGCCGGCAGCGTCCACCCCAGTCCCAGTGCCACAGAACGGCCATTGGGCATGGTCAGGCAATTACGGTCACCAAATTCTGAATGTCCCACAGCCCTACCGTCAGCATTATGTCGCTGAGTTAGACGTAGGAACCACCGGGGCAGAGCAAACGAACCGACTGATTAAGTTAAATGATTAAGCGTAAGGAAACTAAGATTAAACACGTTACGTCAGACGAGAAAGGTCAGGAATTCTTTAGTATCTAGGTATCTATGTGTCGTATATTGGTGGAGGTTAATTAGTAGTATTGGTGTGATTAAATAAAATGCCATGATCAAGTTGGATATCATTGAGTTGTCTTACTGTTCTTAAGGGTGTTGGTACTGTTATTGATCAGTAGTTACAGTTGGTACTAATTGAACGGGAATGAGTGTCGGATCATAAAACTTCAGGCCAATGATGGGCAAGTAAATACCGGACCTCTGCGCAATAATTATCCCCAAGCGAGTGAACTCAGGTTGAGATTGAGCTGAGAAAGATATTTAGGTGGAGACAAAGAAAAGGAAACTAACGAAAAAGCAAAACTTTAACAGTACCCTTCTGGCTATGACATTTAACAGGGAATACCATTTACTGCAAATATTAAATGATAAATGCAAAAAGAACTATTTATCCATCTGTCAACAGTATTAATTTATCGTAAACTTATGATATTAGTATAATCATAACAAAACTGTCTCTTTTTTCCAATATTTTGTTCAAGATGATATCGTCAACATTTATTCTGATTATCGTCACAGCCGTGATCTTCAATTTGGAACACCTTCACACATGCAAAGTCCATTGTCAATCGGGCGATTGTAGAAAAATGAATCTCTTGTGTTGAATAATACAGTCATATTGTAAGTCAGTTACCACCCTCGACTTCGGGATTCAAGCTGCATAAACACTCGCGTCCGTGCAATTGCGCACCTCGGTCGATTCGCGACCTCGGAGTGCAATTTGCACGGACGCGAATGTTCATACAGCTTGAATCCCTCAGTCTCAGGTGGTAAATATTACAGACACAACACACTGAAGACCACAGACGGGCTAGGCCAGACCTGAAACAGCATACGGACGACGATAACCACAATAAAACAGCGCCCTGAGTGACAACGCCCCAGAAAGAGAACGTCCGGAAACAGAATACTCAACCGTCAATAAGATCAGACGCGTTATCCCTGAGATGTCACAGAACTGACCGTCGTTTAATACAGAATATGGTCCTTTGACTTTCAAGTCCTACGTAGGACGTAGCATGCCATCCTATACCCTCGATACACACTCCAATCCCTGTTACAGGTACAGATTGCCCGAGGACGTCGTTAGGGAGGTTGGGACTGTTGGGCGCGAAGCTCCCCCGTCCCCCAGCCCCATCTCGGTGCCCAACTGTAGGTTATTTTCCTATTACTGGGCTCTTTAATACGTAAGCATAAGAAACGACCCCCTCTCGAGAAATCCTGACAACGGCCATTGTTCTCCCACTTTTTCCTCTGGACGGCTTTGAGCGTACGAAGGGGTACAAAGACAAAGAATTATCCACGCGATTACAAATGAATGAACTTAGTATATTTACCAGTATAAGATGCCCAAAACAGATCCACGAACTTGTAAAAAGACGATATCCTCCACACGATTCTTCTTTTCTTTTGTTATATCTCTCTTTACTCTCTCTTGGTATTTTTTCTTCCAAAATATAGCGCCTGTTAAGATCGATTTGAGGTGTACCGCAACCTGGGGGGTCCCCCCCGCTCCTATATCTGTGGGTCAAACTCTACAAGAATATGTAAAAAAATCCAAGATGGTCGCCATGATGACGCCATTTTCAAAAAGAGCATTTTTGGACGATTTTTCGGTCAAACTTTTCGAATTTTGTATTTTTGTTTTTTTTGCTTGGCAAGACTGTATGATAAAGTAAATAACAATCTGATATGAAATAAAATAGGTTTTACCCACTTTTCCAAACAGAAAAGCAACAATTTTGAAGAATATGACGAAAACATAACTTTTTTCTCGTACCCCACATGGCCGCCATATTGAATTTACCGATGATCCTCTGCCCGTGAAGTAATAGGCTTAAAACGACACCAATATGATAACCTATCACGTCGATGAGTTTCAGCTCTCCTCTTGGCGTTCCGGACATAGCGCAGAAAGGTTGGAAGGGGGGCATTTTGCACCCCCCCCCCCCCCTCCTCCCCAGGCCTGGTAGAGTTAATGGGGGAGGGAAGGCACGGGGAACGAATCAGGGAGGGAGGGTGTGTTTTTTGGCGATACTAAGACATATGGTTTCAGCAAAACGCATAGAACCGCGTTGAATCAACATGCTGAATTTTTGCGTATTTTTTTAAAGAAACATGACAAATACATCACTTTTCTGGCACTCCCACATGGCCGCCATTTTGAATTTACCCACGATCCTCTGCTCGGGGACTCATGCAAATATCCTCAAAATGACCCCAATATGATAATCGAAAAAGTCACGGAGTTTCAGCTCTCGTTTGTTTGTCGTTCCGCAGATAGGAGCACAAAAACAACTGGGGTCGGTGGGGCGGGGGTTCGGAAAGTGCCTCCCCCCATGGCCAAGTAGGGTTAACTGAACTAAAAGATGTACTGTGATATTTGACGGTACCTCGCCTGGGCCTTCTGTGCTATCTCCAGAAACACAACAAATAGAGAGCTGAAACTTCAAGACTTTATAGTTTATCATATTTGGGTCATTTTGAGCCTATTTGCATAACCTCCCGAGCAAAGGGTCATGGGCAAATTCAAGATGGCGGCCGCGTGATGTTTCTCATTTGCGTACACTTCGCCATCCATAAGATGGCTTGCGAATCGTGTGTCTCCATTATCGCGGAGCGATATCCGGTACTTTACCGGATTCTGTTCGGCCTTCATCCGGCGGAGAGCAGACTCGAGAAATCTGATAAATTACAGGTTTTCATACCACTTTGGAAACCGATATTGCCTAGGCTTACAAAATATATAGGAATGAATAACTTTCGTATCATCCACGAGGCGTAGTAGATCGGTCATTTTGAACAAGTAGGACATCACATGATTCGAAAATGGCGAGTTACGTTGGGGTCACGTCGGTAGACTTTAGCTGATTGGCTGACGAAGTCACGTGGTATCGATTTCTGGAAATTCCCTCTTGCAGTTGCCGAAAGTAGGCTGAACATGGATACACATGATCCCAGGGTCAATCTTAGCGCGTATAGATGACCGAAATGGTTACAGGTTGGATGTTTCTTCGCGTATTTGAAATTGAAATCCGCAGCATGTGCTATTTTGAGAAATAAAGGTCTAAATCGGGTCATTTAAACCCACATTTATTCAGACACGAAGGACCTCTTGGACTAAAAAGACTTTCCAGCTGTGGAGATATAATTCCATCACACATCATCATGTTAAATAGTGTTTTGGTCCAAGGGATCCTTCGTGTCTAAATATATGTTTAAATGCCTTTTTTCAGAAAATAGCACATGCTGCGGACTTCAGTCTTATGTCATAACCATAATCCTTACGCAATCGAACTAGAACTTCCACATATTGTACATACACATTTTCTCTTGCCGTTACATTAAAAAAATATATACATATTTTAGGGATATTTTTTTTTTTTTCAACCGCAACACGTATAGGCTGAGATGCCACCTTATCGTACCATCTCCTTTTTGACGATTTGCCTAGATTATATCTCATATAAGTCTGGATAAAAAAACTAATGGTGACATACTATCTTCGAGGTAGTGTTTGCTCGTTCTCTCCGTTCAAACTGTTGGTAATTCTCCTATGCTTTTGAGAGAAAATCCATGAAATCTGAAGGTGCAATTTCAGTTGATAAAAATCTTATATTAACGGCATCCAAATACTAATGGCTATGGATCTTTGAACATTAGTAATTCGGTCAACAAAGATTAATGGCAGAGACGAACAAGGCATACAAGATATATATAAGTCAAATAATGTAGCTGGATGGTCTCACCTGAAATTGTGCGAGCGCCCCTGTTTTGTAATATATCCCTCCTCGAATGTTCCTGCGCTACATTGCTCTGTCATCTATTTCGTATGTATTTGGAACCAAGTTCAAACCTAATTATCAGTCCAGAATTGAGGTGGATTGTTGTGCAAATGGAGCTTACATTTTTATATTTGCATATCACTATTAAATTCGTGTCTAATTTCATAGTCGCTGCGCCATTGTTTGTCGTCCGTAAAGGTCAAATCCAGAGATTGATATTGTTGTTTGTTTTCCCTTCAAATTAAGCGCGCAGGCAGATCGAAATAACAATCTGTGGACGTTGATCTATTGACGGGTTGTCAGTCGATAATGTTTAGTTAAATCAGTCTTTGTCCTCTCTTGAGATATTTGTTGAAACTATTAACAAATAACACACCACGTAAATAATGAGTCGATAATTGTATGGGCGTAACATCGTCGATAACTTGAGACAACATCCAATTAAACTGACATATTCATTACTTTCAGTGATCAGTGGGGTAAAAGCAAGCTTATTTTCAATCATTAAAAGCGACGTTTATGGAGAGTCGGAGTCTTCTCGAGTAAACACAGCATTGTGTTCATTTATAATCATTAATCCTTTTGATGAATGACATAACCATAACTTCTCATTCACCCACTCAATCACTCTGTACCCAGAGTGAAGTAACCCTACCGGGCTAGACAGATCTATCAAACCCTGCTCACTATACCATATCGCACCCGATATCGCTTGCACCCACATACATGGGCCATGTAGAGCCAGTATGGTCCATCTATCGCACAAACAATACCCCTGCGTACCCCTAAAATGCCATCTTTCTATACTACCTCCCGACTGGTCATGTGTACCATGACGTCATCCAAAGTCCAAACCACGCCAGTCGTAGTCTACTCCACGAGCGCTTCAATGTGACACTCTGCACGACCCATGGATCGAGCCTGGGTTAGCTCATCTAGATCCATTTGCTCGGATTTCAAGTGCGTTTTCCCACAGTTTGTGGTTGGAATCCGTTTTTCCGCATTTTTTCCCCTTACGCGGAAATCATATATTTATATCCATCCACGTGTTACGTGACAGTAAGTGACCGTCTCGATGTCAGGTGACCGTAATGGACCTCGCATCGGACGTGGCGTCATCCTCGGACGCCACATGCCAATGTTACCGTATCGTACGCCAAAATACCGCTTGAAGCCAGTGGCCGCACGATGGTACAAGACTTATGCTTTAACATTGTACTACTACTATCATACATATGATTAACAGTTTACATCTCAACCACTAATATCACAAAGTACACAACTTAATCATGCATCAGTAATTGTTAGATGCAAACAGATCATACATGTATATCTCCGTTTTTATGCGGAGTTATTTGGCACATTAACCGATCTAAAATGTTGAGGGCAATATTACAACCATTCATGTGTCGTTTCATCATTTCAACTGGCAGTCAACCATTCTTATGAGGGGTGGGGGAAAGGGGCTATCATTCATTGGTGCATTACTCATGTATGCCGGAATAATTTCTAGGGGTAGATCATCACTAGCCTACCTTATGTTGAACCATCATTCATATAGAGTGAATAATTACTCCTATTAGCGGACAATCATACTTGAGTTGGAGGGATATTATTCCTGTAGGGGAACCATTATTTCTATATGCCGGATATATACTCATTCCCCGCGGTGGACCCTCATTCATGCATGAGGGAAAATCATTCCTGGGGGCACCAGTGTTCATTTATGCCGATCGGTTATTGCTAGGTGGCGGAGACCCATTCCTGGGTATCGCACCATCGTTCATATGTGCTGAACAATTATTCATAGCGCCTAAATGTCTGATGTGTTTGTGTGTAGTGGAAGAAGATTCAGGCGCTATAGGGATTCGCTCCGAGGTCCCCTTACTTTAGGCAGACCCGTCATTTAAGACAACTTCAATCGGCAACACTTTGCGTGCAATATACTTGGCCCTTTTCACTCCTAGGTTGAATGGTTCCCCACATGTAGTCACCTATTGTATGTGTCTTACATGACGGATTTGCCTTACTTTCCACACCAGCGCTCTATACCGACTGAGCCAAAGGGAATTCCCGTCATAGTGCGGCAATATGGTGAAGAGATTCTGCACTTTGAGGTAAAAACATGAAACTTGGCACATCTATAGTATCGATCGGTTGATTAAATTGGACAAATTAAAGATGGCCGCCTTTGTAATGTTGAAGTCAGGAGGTCATTTGAACCCCCTAAATTTTCTTTTTACACATAAGGTTACGGAGGTGATACTTTTTACTACATACATGTATGTTGGACTCAAGCGTTATAAGAAAATGTAAAAAGTTCCAAGGTGGCAGCCTTAACGACGTCACAATGATGTCTTATTAAAAAAGACTTTTTTTGTGGTCAATTTTTCAGTCAGATTTTAGATTTCTATTTATGCTATTTTCTCATGAAAAACTGCATAATAAATTAGGAAATAATTATTTGATATGAATTAAAATAATGGTGAGGACTGTCATCCGCAAAAAGACGAATATATCAAGAAAAACGATGAAAACATAACTTTTTAGTCATACATTTATGACTTCCATTTTGAATCTACTGATGGTATTCTGTTTGGATGGGTATGCAAATGGGCTCAAAATGACCCCTATATCACAGGCTGTCATTTACTGCTGTCATTTTTTACCTCTCATGCAATTGTGACCTATGTGTATTGCCGTCGTGATGTACGTCCATCAATTTATTAGCGCAATATCTGCAGAACCGAATTTTGGAAACTGATTCATCTAGTTATGGATCATATGTCTATTGAAATTTCAAAACCAGATATTATCACATCCGAAAAGGGGCATAACTCCGTCAAATTTGGGCCGAAGCGACTCATTTTCGATATGCGTCTGACCTATACCTGGATGGACAAATGTTTTTCAAAATGTAGTCCGTGGATCTAACACGGTTCTGCATATATGGAGGCAACGGACAGATGAACTTGACGACAATACCCTAAATTCAAAATGGAGGTCATCAGGTTGTGAATAAAAAGTTGTGTTTACGTAATCTTACAATATTTGCCTTTTTGCATATGAAAGAGCACACAATTATTTTAATCTACATCAAATAATTATTTCCCAACTTATTACGTGGTATATCCAGAGAATAAAAAAATCTGTAAAAAATCGACACCAAAAAGCATTTTTAAAAACATGACATCACTGTTTTCATTAACCCAACCATCTTGGAACTTTTAAGATTTTCCTATAGCGCTCGAGTCCAAGATATGTCATAGAGAGTTTCAACTGCCTAGCCGTTGGATTCATACAAATATTTATTTCCAAATGACCTGCTGACTTTTACATTACAATGTCAGCAATGTTGAATTTGGTGACCATCTTGGAATAATTTGAAATGGGACCATAGCAAATTTTAATCAACCGATCGAATACTATAAATGTGCCATGCTCTTACCTCAGAGTGCAGAATTAACCCAATTTCAGGCACGACATTGTACTACTATTAGCTGTGAGCTACATGTATTATAAGCACTGGTCAAATGCCTCCCGCTACTCCCCAGTAGTAGTATAAACCCCGAAAAGGTAACATTTTTCGGGCACCGGGAAATTTCGCCATCTGTTTGGTCCATGTTAAATCGCAATCGGGAACCCTCAAATTACGGTAAGGGAGGTAAATCTTGATGCACTTTTGTGATTTTTGGCAAATGCCGGGTTATCTTCCCTGATTCGAACACTTGCATATTAAATCTATACAGGAAAATGCCTGTATGGGGTATGGATGGTTCGATTGGGTCGTATGAGGTATCAATGTGAAGCAGTCGTGAAGGCGCATCTGATGGGTTGGATGAGGGGTTGAAATAGCGTCATTCTGCGCATGCGCGGTGGACCAAGGGTATGGAAATATACGTGTTGGGGTCTAGGGGAGCCCATATTGGTCCAATGGGGTCGAGTGAGGTATCCATGTGAAGCCTATGTGAGGGGGCATTCGATGAAGTGGGTGTGGGGCTGGAATAGTGTGATTCTGCGCATGCGCGGTGGACCAAGGGTATGGAAATACACGTTTTGGGATCGAGGAGGGCCACTAATGGACCGATGGAGTAGAGTGAGGTATCAATGTGAAAGCTATGTGACGGGACATCCGATGGCGTGGGTATGGGGTTGGAATATCGTTATTCTGCGCATGCACGGTAGACCAAGGGTATGGAATAAACGTTTTTGGACCTAGGGAAGCCCCTGAAGGGCCGATGGAGTCTTATGAGGTATCAATGTGAAGCCTATGTAAGGGGACATCTGACTGGACTAGTGGCTCGGATGTTGTCACCATTCTGCGCATGCGCAGACAGGGGATTGTGGGAAAAGGGTATGGAAATAAACGTTTTGGGATCTAGGGGAGCCCCTAATGGTCCGATGGAGTCGCATGAGGTATCAATGTGAAGCCTATGTGAGGGGGCATCTGACTGGACTAGTGGCTCGGGTTTTGTCACCATTCTGCGCATGCGCAGACAGGGGATTGTGGGAAAAGGGTATGGAAATAAACGTTTTGGGATCTAGAGGAGCCCCTAATGGTCCGATGGAGTCGTATGAGGTATCAATGTGAAGCCTATGTGAGGGGGCATCTGACTGGACAAGTGGCTCGGGTGTTGTCACCATTCTGCGCATGCGCAGACAGGGGATTGTGGGAAAAGGGTATGGAAAAAAACGTTTTGGGATCTAGGGGAGCCCCTAATGGTCCGGTGGAGTCGTATGAGGTATCAAGGTGAAGCCCATGTGAGGGGGCATATGACTGGACTAGTGTGTCGTCCGTGTTCAACATTCTGCGCATGCGCAGACAGGGAATTGTGTGAAAAGGGAATGGAAATAGACGTTTTGGTGTTTAGGTGGGCCACTATTGGTCCGATGGAGTCAATTGAGGTATCAATGTCAAACACACGTGAGGGCGCATCCCACTGGGTGGATGTGGAGTAGGAATATCGTCATTCTGCGCATGCGCAGTAGACCAAGTGTATGGAAATAGACATTTTGGGGCCGACATGGTCTAATATGGGACCGATGGTGTCGTGTGAGGTCTTATTTTGAAGCTCTCTGGAGAAGCATCCGACTGGACTAATGTATCGTCGGGTTTCGTCATTCTGCACATGCGCAGTCTGGCCGTAGTATAGAAGTATACACATCGGGGTGTGTTTAGGGTACTAAACCACTATGGGTCCGAATGTGTCGTGTCAAATGGCATCTTGTAGCAACGCCTACCAATGCCAAGCTTAAACGCTTCAACGCCCTGGTGAATTAGCCCAAAAGCTCTGATTTTCCTGGAATTGTCACTAATTCATTGGAAATGCAATGACGCCTGTGAACGTCCGCCTTAACGCCCTAGCATAACGCCTTGACGCCATGATAGACAGATGAGAGAAAAACAACAACAACAAGGATGAGAGAACAACAACAACAAGTTTTCATATAGTTTATTCTCCCCAATGTTACATCATACCCACGCTGGAGGAGCCGCGTTGGGTATCTTTACAATTCGAGAAAACTCTTGTCCAATCAGAGACCGCCATTTGGTTCTGCCATATTCGTTCTTGCTCGTCAAATGTATTCTCGGCTGCACTTGTCCAATCAGAAGCCGTCCTTAAGAAAGTCTCATCTTCGGCCCTGTTCGCTCTCATCCGTTTCTTCTAATCGTCGTCGGTCAGGCCTGGATATTCGTCGGGCAGCATATCCTGAAACAGTTGTTTGCGCATTCTAATCGCATTATCCAGGGCCTCGGTGTGTGGTAACCCAATATCCTCTTCCAAGTGACGCTTGATCTTCATGATGGACCTGTGCGTGGGGTCACCTTTCATTTCAAGCGATAGTAAGGTATACTGTTCATAGATCGCCATGGCTGTTTTCATGATGCGGGTACGCCTGTTATACATGTAAGTTATCTTGTCCCGCGTCCTCGATCGCTTCAGCGTGAATATTGATAGCTGCTGTCACAATACGATCCCAGAAGGTAGGTTCTGCCTCACTTTCCTGGGATGTAGGCTGACTATCTGAGGTCAAGCTCTCCATATCAGTAGATAGACTGTCAGCAATCTTGGATTCGGTATCAGTCGATACACTCTCATCGATCTCTGCATCAGCATCCGATTCAACGAACTCCTCAATTCCATGTATATTTTTCTGGTGTCGCATCATATCGTAATGTCTGGAGAACGTTCGCTCACACTCAGAACAGGTATAAGCCATGTTGACGGTTGAACGTCGACTGTGCGTGTTTTGGGAATACACTTGCTTTGATAGACAGTAACGCCCTCCAACGCCCACTGTTACGCCTTAACGCCCTATATGTACGCCTTAACGCTCGTCTCAACGCTTTAACTCGCTTTCTTAACGCTTTAACGTCGTTTAATGATGCGTTCGAACAAATGTTGCTTTTGTGATATTGCTCTGACATACGCCAGCCCAGGTACACTCGCATGCCTGCGATGACGTCATTTCCGAGCTCTGAGCTCCACAAGCTTTGAGCTCCGAGAGCTCCGATCCAAGAGCTCTGAAACATGGGGGCTACCACCACCACCACCGGGCCTTGACGCCCGTCCACGCCCGGTGGTGGCGTTGGTGGTGGTGTTGGTGGTGTATGGTGGTGGTGTTGGTGGTGTGTGGTGGTGTGTGGTGGTGGTGTTGGTGTTGGTGTTGGTGGTGTTGGTGGTGGTGTGTGTGGTGGTGGTAGTGTCTGTAAATATAGGAATGAACATGTGCCCCTCATCAGTCCATATGTATTGGTCGACTGATGAACATGTCGTGTACGTTCTGTCAGAGAACCTTCTCTCGTCGCGATAGTATGCTCAGGCACATTCAACGCAAACACAACCAAGAGACACTGCCGAGTCCCGCTATAGGTCCAACAAGAGCACTAGAACATCCCTATACGATGACGGTGAGCGGCACTACGGCATGTGAAAAGACGTCCTGGGTGATGAAGTTCTTAGAGGCAGGTGTGGCAACCCCAGCTCCGACACGTGTTGTTTGGTGTTATAGTCACTACAAGCTACGAAACTACAAGATTACAGAATGTGAGCTTCGTCCCAGAGATTCCCCACGACATAAACGAACCGTATTACTTTGACCCGGAGCAGATCAACGTGGTAGTGCTAGATGATCTGATGAGTGCGGCCAAGGACAATTCACACGTCGCCGACTTGTTTACTAAAGGATCTCATCATCGGAATCTGTCCGTCATCTATTTGACCCAGAATATCTATCCTCAGGGGAAGACGTCCAGTGATATTGCCTTGAACTGCCAATACTTTGTGTTGTTCTCCAATCCCATTGACAGAGCACACATCCGTGTGTTTGGTAGTCGAATTTATCCTCAGAACATCGACCATTTCATGCAGGCGTTTCGTACGGCTACATGTTCGTAGATTTAAAAGCCCATACCCCCGAAGATCGTCGGCTGACGACCCACCTGTTACCCGGCGAGGAATCACCGCAACGTCATATACCCCTACACCATCCGCCTAGTCCATTCCTGGCAGAGCAGCAACAGCAACCCATCCCCATACAGCGGACCCGCTTCATACCATCAGTCCCGGAATATCACCCAACCGTGAAGGACCAACCCGAACCCGTACAAGGGAATGAACATAATGTGAAGTCGAGGCTATGGAAGGATTTGTTCAAAGAAAGTATGGACGCCGAGATGGGCGAGACGTCGAGGGCCACAGAAAACAAGTTTCAACACAAAGGATATTCGAAAAAAAGAAGCCGCAATGTTAGCCCATAACAGATTGGCACCCAGACTACGACGGGCTTTACGTCAGCAGTATGTCGACCTCGTGACCCGTATGAAATTGTTGGACAAGGACCCAGTCCATATGGAAATCGAAAGAACAGCGTCGATGTTGAAAACCTCGGGCATAAACTGGAAAGCGGCGTGTGTCAGAGCAGTAGCACAAAAGCAACATTTGTTCGAACGCATCATTAAACGACGTTAAAGCGTTAAGAAAGCGCGTTAAAGCGTTGAGACGAGGGTTAAGGCGCACATATATGGCGTTAAGGCGTAACAGTGGGCGTTGGAGGGCGTTACTGTCTATGAAAGCAAGTGTATTCCCAAAACACGCACAGTCGACGTTCAACCGTCAACATGGCTTATACCTGTTCTGAGTGTGAGCGCACGTTCACCAGACATTACGATATGATGCGACACCAGAAAACAATACATGGAATGGAAGACGTCGAGGAGTCCGTTGAATCGGATGCTGATGCAGAGATCGATGAGAGTGTATCGACTGATACCGAATCCAAGATTGCTGACAGTCTATCTACTGATATGGAGAGCTTGACCTCAGAGAGTCAGCCTACATCCCAGAAAAGAGAGGCACAACCTACCTTCTGGGATCGTATTGTGACAGCAGCTATCAATACTCACGCTGAAGCGATCGAGGACGCGGGACAGGATAACTTACAACAGGCGTACACCGAAATGCGGCCCGGCATCAGGAAAACAGCCATGGGGATCTATGAACAGTATACCCTACTACCGCTTGAAATGAAAGGTGACCCCACGCACAGGTCCATCATGAAGACCAAACGTCACTTGGAAGAGGATATGGGGTTACCAGACACCGAGGCCCTGGAAAATGCCATTAGAATGCGCAAACAACTGTTTCAGGATATGCTGCCCGACGAATATCCAGGCCTGACCGACGACGATTAGAAGAACGGATGAGAGCGAACAGGGTCGAAGATGGGACTTTCTTAAGGACGGCTTCTGATTGGACAAGTGCAGCCGAGAATACATTTGACGGGCAAGAACGAATATGGCAGGACCAAATGGCGGTCTCTGATTGGACAAGAGTTTTCTCGAATTGTAAACATACCCAAGGCGGCTCCCCAAGCGTGGGTATGATGTAACATTGGGGAGAATAAACTATATGAAAACTTGTTATTGCTGTTGATGTTCTCTCAACCTTGTTGTTGTTGTTTTTGTTTTTCACTCATCTGTCTATATCATGGCGTCAAGGCGTTATGCTAGGGCGTTAAGGCGGACGTTCACGGGCGTCACTGCATTTCCAATAAATTAGTGACAATTCCAGGAAAATCAGAGCTTTTGGGCTAATTCACCAGGGCGTTGAAGCGTTTAAGCTTGGCGTTGGTAGGCGTTGCTACAAGATGCCACTTGACACGACGCATTCGGACCCATAGTGGTTTAGTACCCCAAACACACCCCCATGTGTATATTTCTATACTACGGCCAGACTGCGCATGCGCAGAATGATGAAACCCGTCGATACATTAGACCAGTCGGATGCTTCTTCACGAGAGCTTCAAAATAAGACCTAATACGACAACATCGGACCCATATTAGCCCATGTCGGCCCCAAAATGTCTATTTCCATACACTTGGTCTACTGCGCATGCGCAGAAGGACGATATTCCTACTCCACATCCACCCAGTGGGATGCGCCCTCACGTGTGTTTGACATTGATACCTCACTTGACTCCATCGGACCAATAGTGGCCCACCTTAACCCCAAAACGTCTATTTCCATTCTCTTTTCCCACAATTCCCTGTATGCGCATGCGCAGAATGTTGAACACGGACGACACACTAGTCCAGTCATATGCCCCCTCACATAGACTTCACATTGATACCTCGTACGACTTCATCGGACCATCAGGGGCTCCCCTAGATCCCAAAACGTTTATTTCCATACCTTTTTCCCACAATTCCCTGTCTGCGCATGCGCAGAATGGTGACAACGCCTGAGCCACTAGTCCAGTCAGATGCCCCCTCACATAGGCTTCACATTGATACCTCATACGACTCCATCGGACCATTAGGGCTCCCCTAGATCGCAAAACGTTTATTTCCATACCCCTTTCCCACACTTCCCTGTCTGCGGATGCGCAGAATGATGACAACACCCGAGCCGCTAGTCCAGTCAGATGCCCCCTCACATAGGCTTCACATTGATACCACATACGACTCCATCGGCCCATCAGGGGCTTCCCTAGGTCCAAACACGTCTATTCCATACCCTTGGTCTACCGCGCATGCGCAGAATGACGATATTCCAACCCCATACCCACGCCATCGGATGCCCCCTCTCATAGGTTTCACATTGATGCCTCACTCTACTCCATCGGTCCATTATTGGCCCACCTCGATCCCAAAACGTGTATTTCCATACCCTTGGTCCACCGCGCATGCACAGAAGGACGCTATTCCAACTCCCCACCCACCCCATCGGATGCCCCCTCACATAGGCTTCACATGGATACCTCACTCGACCCCATTGGACCATTAGGGGCTCCCCTAGACCCCAAAACGTCTATTTCCATACCCTTGGTCCACCGCGCAAGCGCAGAATGACGCTATTTCAACCCCGCACCAACCCATCAGATGCGCCTTCACCACTGCTTCACATTGATACCTCATACGACCCAATCGAACCATCCATACCTCATACAGGCATTTTCCTGTATAGATTTAATATGCAATTGTTCCAATCAGGGAAGATAACCCGGCATTTGCCAAAAATCACAAAAGTGCATCAAGAGTTACCTCCCTTACCGTAATTTGCGGGTTCCCGATTGCGATTTAACATGGACCAACAGATGGCGAAATTTCCCGGTGCCCGAAAAATGTTACCGTTTCGGGGTTTATACTACTAACTCTCCCCTCCCCGCCTAAATCCTCTTCCCTTTCGAAATCAACCCAGGTCCTCTGGTCCAGAGTCCCGCGCTGCATGTAATGGCCATGGCACCAATGTGAAGTATGGGGATTATAGGCGCTATCGGGATTCGATCCGGAAGTCCTCTAACTTGACACACCATCGCTCTAAAGACATGAGCTAAAGGGAAATGCCCGTTAGATGATACAAGTGTCCCCGGTTACATGAGTTTCAGATCATTGCCGGTCCCTAGTTGTGACAATAAGCATCAATATGTTCGCCACCAAATGTTTGGAGTCACAATTTTCACAATGAAATTGCGACATCAGCCGGTGACCTGAAAACTGCTGACGACAAAATTGTCGCAATTGCTACAGGGCCTCGCCTTTCCATGTCACATACGTGTAAACAAAATGTTGCGAGGGTGGAAATGGGGTATTTGCAAGAGTTGGGATGATTGGCGACTCGTTCACGACCGTCGATAGGCGGGGTTGTGTCATACCGGTGGTGATTATGCCTCACAGTTGATAAGATTATTCACGGCAATTATACCGGGATAAATCTATCAGGGTAGATACAATTTCTGACATTGACAGAGATTTCGTTTAGGGGTTAACGGATAGGGACATTGTTTTCCTATTTGGTAGTCTGAAGCCTGATTTGAGACTATGGGAGTTATTCCAATAATCACCTAAACTGTCAGAAAGATTGGATCAAACTGACCAGATAATTTTGGGTATATACGTGAGGCAGATACTACATGTGGTAAGCTATTGTCCGAGTCTTTGTGTCACTGAAAAGGCACAAGTCTAGACACATTGTTGTCATCAGTCATTGTTGTCATCAGACTTGGCTGTTGTATGCATTGTCTCGTGATTCTTACATGGAATATGAACCAGACGTGACGGACCAAAATTGTTTGGGTCAGATTCCATTTTGACCCAATTTTGAGCCACACATTCGGGTCCTTTTGTGCCATCTATTTTGGGTATATCACGTCTATACCTAAACATTCTGACAGTGTACTCTTGAAAAAAGTCCCTTGGTTACAAGACCATGAGAAAGTTTAAAACTGTGGCATGTTCTTTTTTTTGCCTATTACAGCAAAACGCATAGAACCGCGTTGAATCAACATGCTGAATTTTTGCGTAATTTTTTTAAGAAATATGACGAAAACATCACTTTTTTGGTACCCCCACATGGCCGCCATTTTGAATTTACCCACGATCCTCTGCTCATGCAAATATGCTCAAAATGACCCCAATATGATAATCTAAAAAGTCACGGAGTTGCCCAGGCCTTCTGTGCTATCTCCAGAACGACAAAAAATAAAATGTCTTAAAAATAATTGTTATTAATGTAACGGCAAGAGAAAATAGATGTACACAATATGCGAATTTTCTAGCTCGATTGCTTTATGATTATAGTTATGACATGAAATTGAAATCCGCAGCATGTGCTATTTTGAGAAAAAAGGTCTAAATCGGGTCATTTAAACCCACATTTATTTAGACACGAAGGACCTCTTGGACTAAAAGGACTTTCCAGCTGTGGAGATATAATTCCATCACACATCATCATGTTAAATGGTGTTTTGGTTCAAGGGATCCTTCGTGTCTAAATATACGTTTAAATGCCCTTTTTTCACAAAATCTTATGTCATAACCATAATCCTTACGCAATCGAACTAGAACTTCCACATATTGTGCATACTCATTTTCTCTTACCGTTACATTAAACAAAAACAATTCTTTTTGGGACATTTTATTTTTTTGGATTTCAACCGCAACACGTATAGGCTGAGATGCCACCTTATCGTACCATGTCCTTTTTTTGACGATTTGCCTAGATTATATCTCATTAAGTCTGGATAAATGAACTAATAGTGATACACTATCTTCCAGGTAATGTTTGCTCGTTTTCTCTGTTAAAACAGTTGGTAACTCCTCTATACCTTTGAGAGAAAATCCATGAAATCTGAGAGTGCAATTTCAGTTGATCAAAATCCGATATTAACGGCATCCAAATACTAATGGTTATGGATCTTTGAACATTAGTAACTCGATCAACAAAGATTAATGGCAGAGACGAACAAGGCATATGTGATATATAGCAAGTCAAAGAATGCAGCCGGATGGTCTCACATGAAACTGTGCGAGCGCCAGTTTTGTAATATATCCCTCCTCGAATGCTCCTGCGCTACATTGCTCTGTCATTTATTTCGTATGTACTTGAAACCAAGTTCAATCTTAATTATCAGTCCAGAATTGAGGTGGGTTGTTATGCAAATGGAGCTTACATTGGTATATTTGCATATCACTATTAAATTCGTGTCTAATTTCATAGTCGCTGCGCCATTGTTTGTCGTCCGTAAATGTCAAATCAAGAGATTGATATTGTTGTTTGTTTTCCCTTCAAATTAAGCGCACAGGCAGATCGAAATAACAATCTGTGGACGTTGATCTTTTGAGGGGTTGTCAGTCGATAATTTTGAATTAAATCAGGCTTTGTCCTGTCTTAAGATATTTGTTGAATCTATCAACAATACATGTAGCACACCACGTAAATAATGGGCCGTTAATTGTATGGGCCTAACATCGTCGATAACTTAAGCCAACATCCAATTAAACTGACATATTCATTATATTCAGTGATCAGTGGGGTAAAAGCAAGCTTATTTTCAGCCATTAAAAGCGACGTTTATGGAGAGTCAGAGAGTCTTCTCGACCAAACGCAGCATTTAATCATTAATACTATTGATGAATGACATAACCATAACTTCTCATTCGACCACTCAATCGCTCTGTATCCAGAGTGAAGTAACCCTCCTGGGCTAGACAGATTTATCAGGCCTTGCCCACTATACCATATCGCCCACGATATCCCCTGCACCCACATACACGAGTCATTTAGCGTCAATATGGTTCATCTGTCGGTCAAACAATACCCCTACACACCCCAAAAATGCCATCTTTCTATACTACTCCCCGACTGGTCATATGTACCAAGACGTCATCCACAGTCCAAACCACGCTTGTCGTAGTCTACTCCACGAGCGCTTCATTGTGACAATCTGCACGACCCGTCGGACCTGGGTTAGCTCATCTAGATCTATTTCCTCTGATTTCAAGTGCGCTTTTCCACAGTGTTTGGCGGGGAATCCGTTTGGGGGGGGAGAGTGCATTACTCCTGTGTATGCCGGTATCATTTCTAGGGATAGATCATCATGTCGAACCATTATTCATATAGAGTGGATAGTTACTCCTAGCGGACAATCATACTTGAGTGGAGGGATATTATTCATGTAGGGGAACCATTATTTCTATATGCCGGATACTCATTCCCCTCGGTGGACCCTCATTCATGCATGATGGAAAATCATTCCTTGGGGCAACAGTGTTCATGTATGCCGATCGGTTATTGCTAGGTGGCGGAGACCCATTCCTAGGTGTCGCACCATCGTTCATATGTGCTGAACAATTATTCCTAGCGCCTATATGTGTGATGTGTTTGTGTGTAGTGGAAGAAGATTCATGCGCTATAGGGATTCGCTCCGAGGTCCCCTTACTTTCCACACCAGTGCTCTATATCGACTGAGCTAAAGGGAATTCCCGTCATAGTGCGATAATATGGTGAAAAAATTCTGCGCTTTGAGGTGAAAGCATGAAACTTGGCACATGTATAGTACTCGATTGGTTGATTAAAATTGGATATGGGGTTAATTGGAATGATTCCAATATGGCCGACAAATTAAAGATAGCCGCCATTGTAATGTTGAAGTCAGGAGGTCATTTTGAGACCCCTAAA
Source organism: Hanleya hanleyi (assembly GCA_036873755.1). Lineage (NCBI taxonomy): Eukaryota > Metazoa > Mollusca > Polyplacophora > Lepidopleurida > Hanleyidae > Hanleya > Hanleya hanleyi. Next base: position 103,480 of record JAVTVY010025499.1, read on the forward strand.
TTTTCTTCTTACACATAAGGCTACGGAGTTGAAACTTTTTACTACATATCTTGGACTCAATCGTTATAGGACAATGTAATAAGTTCCAAGGTGACTGCCTTAACGACGTCACAATGATATCATGTATTAAAAAGGCGTTTTTGAGGTCGATTTTTCAGTCAGATTTTTGAAATTTTCTATTTATGCTATTTTCTCAGAAAAAACTGCATAATAAATTAGGAAATAATGATTTGATATGAATTAAAATAATTGTGAGGACTTTCAAGCGCAAAAAGGCGAATATTTTAAGAAAAACGATTAAAACACAACGTTTTAGTCATACCTTTATGGCCTCCATTTTGAATCTACTCATGGTTTTCTGTTTGGAGTGATATGTGAATAGACTTAAAATGACCCCCATATCACAGGCTGTAAAGTTACAGCTGTCATTTGTTTACCTCTCATGCAATTATAACCTGTGTGTATTGCCGTCGTCATGTACGTCCGTCAAGTTATTACCGCAATATCTGCAGAACCGAGTTAGTTATATACAGTGACAAAATTTTGGAAACTGATTCATCTAGTTATAGATCATACATTTATGCCTATTGAAATTACAAAATCAGATATTATCACAACAGAAGAGGGGCACACATCCGTCAAATTTAGGCCGAGGCGACTCATTTTCGATATGCGTCTGACCTATACCTGGATGAATAAATGTTTTTCACGATGCAGTCCGTGGATCTAACACGGTTCTGCATAAATGGAGACAACGGGCAGATGAACTTGACGACAATACCCCTTGAACAAGCAGAAGACCATGAGTAAATTCAAAATGGAGGTCATGAGGGTGTGAATAAAAAGTTGTGTTTTCGAAGTTTTTCTTAAAATATTTGCCTTTTTACACATGAAAGTGAACACAATTATTTTAATCCACATCAAATATTTATTTCCTAATTTATTATGTAGTTTATTCAAAGAAATAAATAAAAAATAAAAGAATCTGTACAAAATCGACCCGAAAAACCATTTTTAAAACATGACGTCACTGTGATGTCATTAACGCAGCTATCTTGTAACTTTTAACCCTACCTGACCTGTCCCCCCCTTGTTGGTTTTTTGCTCTTATCTCCCGAACGACAAACAATTTAGAGCTGAAACTCCGTGACTTTTTAGATTATCATATTGGGATCATTTTGAGCCTATTTGCATGAACCCTGAGCAGAGGATCATGGATAAATTCAAAATGGCGGCCATGTGGGGTACCAGAAAAGTGATATTTTCGTTATATTTCTTCGAAATTGTTGCTTTTCTGTATGGAAAAGTGGATAAAACATATTTTATTTCATATCAGATTATTATTTACTAATTTATCATGCAGTTTTTGCGGAGAAAAAAAACAAAAAAAAAATTCGAAAATTCTGACCGAAAAATCGTCAAAAAATGCTCTTTTGAAAATGACGTTACAGTGACGTCATCATGGCGGTCATCTTGGATTTTTTTTTACATTTTCTTGTAGAGCTAGATCAAAGAGATAGTGTGGTAAGTTTCAGCCCTCTAGCCTTAGCGATAGCGAAAATATATAGAGGGGGGAGGGGATGGCATTTTCCGCCCCTCCCCAGGCTGTGGTACACCCCAAATGGCCCAGGCCAGACAGGATTAGGATTTTCCTATAGCCCTCGATTTTAACATTACAATGTCAGCAATCCTGAATTTGGCGGCCTTCTACGAATAATTTGAAATGGGCTCATAGCAAATTTTAATCAGCCGATCAAATACTATAAATGCGCCATGCTTCATACCCTCACCCCAAAGTGAAGAATTAACCCAATTTCATGCACCACATTGCAGTACTATTATCTGTGAGCTAGTATAAGCACTGGTACAACTGCCTCCCGTTACTCTCCTCCCCGCCTAAACCCTCTTCCCTTTCGAAATCAACCCAGGTCCTCTGATCCAGAGCCCCGCGCTGCATGTAGTGGCCAGGGCACCAGTAAGAAGTATGGAGATTATAGGCGCTATCGTCATTCGATCCGGAAGTCCCCTTACTTGACACACCATCGCTCTATAAACATGAGCTAAAAGGAAATGCCCGATAGCTGTAAGTTAATACAGGTGTCAGATCATTACTGGCGTCAGATCATTACTGGTCCTCAGTTGTGACAATATGCATCAATATGTTCGCCACCAAAATTGACAAAGGATCTGCCACAAGTTGTCCGTCTTTTGCACAGTTGCCTGGCCTGTGAGATATTGAATGGTCGATGTCTAAGTATAATTGTTTTCAAAAATTTATGAAAATTAATAAATATATATATATTTTTTTAAATCGATTTTATTTTATATATTTTTTCTAAGTGTATTACACTTAGAAAAAATATATAAAAAAAATCGATTTAAAAATATATATATATTTATTAATTTTCATAATTTATTGAAAAAAATTATACGTAGACATCGACCATCCAATATCCCACCGGCCATGCAACTGTGGTCTTTTGTCCAGAATATTACCTTTTCAATGGGATATCTTACACCAAAGCCTCGCCAAATGTTTGGAGTGACAATTGTCACAATGAAATTGTGACATATGCTGGCGACCTGAAAACTGCTGACGACAAAATTGTCGCAATTGCTACAGGGCGTCGCATTTCCATGTCATACACGTGTAAACAAAATGTTGCGGGGGTGGGAATGGAGTATTTACAAGAGTTGAGAAGATAGGCGAGTTTGTGTCATACCGGTGGTGATTACGCCTCATAGTCGATAAGGTTATTCACGGCATTTATACCGGGGTGAATCTATCAGGGTAGATATAATTCTGATCTTTGACAGAGATTACGTTAGCGGTTAACGGATAGGGACATTTTTTCCTATTTGGTAGCCTGAAGCTTGATTTGAGATTATGGGAGTTATTCCAATAATCACCTAAACTATCAGGAGGATTGAGTCAAACTAACCAGATAATTTTGGGTATATACGTGAGGTAGATACTTCATGTGGGAAGTTATTGTCCGAGTCTTTGTGTTACTGATAAGGCGCAAGTCTAGACACATTTTTGTCACCAGACTTGGCTATTTTATGCATTGTCTCGTGATTCTTACATAAAATATGAACCAGGCGTGACGAACCAAAATTGTTCGGGTCAGATTCCATTTTGACTCAATTTTGAGCCACACATCCGGGTCCATTTTTGCCTTCTATTTTGGGTACATCACGTCTATATCTAAACATTCTGACAGTGTACTCTTGACAAAAGTCCCTTGGTTACAAGACGATGAGAAAGTTTAAAATTGTGGCCTCTTCTTTTTTTTGCCTACCACAGGTTGGATTTGACTGTGGATCACAGATATTTATAGGATCAGTTACCTTTCCTTTTGGGGATTATTAATAGTATATAAAGCGTAAATGGACGTGCTTTTCACCCGGATGTAGAGGTAATTTGCGGAGGGATTGGGGAGCAAGTAGTGGTGAGGTGCCGGCCATCTTGGAAAATGGCGGCTTGTGGGTGCGTTTTCGAACAGGGGGCGGCGTGATTGACAGGCGGCCATTTTCGAATGTTTTTAGGCGGCCATTTTCGAATGTTTTTAGGCGGCCATCTTGGAAAATGGCCGTGTTTTTAGGCGGCCATGTTGGATAGAAAAACGTATAAAAGGGTATAATTTTTAAGGGTGGGGTGTATTCATTGCACTATCTTACTTACCTGACCTGACCAGCCTGCCTGCCTGCCTGCCTGCCAGCCTGCCTGCCTGCCTCACCACTAGCCAGCCTGACCACTAGCCAGCCTGTCTGCGTACCTGCCTGTTTGGCTACCAGATTGTATTAGACGAAAGCATGAGACGTGGAGAAGATTTGCCCTGGGACCCAGCAGTACCTCCGGTTGAAGTCTTGCCTCAAGACGAGCGTGTGAGGGAGATTTATCAACGACACTGGGCTACCATACGCCATTGTTTTCACCGTGACCGTCGTCTATTGGACTTGTATAACTTTCGACTGCAGGACCTTACGTATTTGTCTACTTATGCGGAGAACATTTTCACAGCCTTCAAGTTAAATCTCACTTTTGGATACATCCTTTGCCATAAAGAGACAGACCAGCTCCGGTATTATTATCCCAGCAATAATACGTATGTGTTTGACAATGTATAATTTTCTACGTATAATTTTTTTCAATAAATTATGAAAATTAATAAATATATATATATTTTTTTAAATCGATTTTATTTTATATATTTTGTCTAAGTGTATTACACTTAGAAAAAATATATAAAAAAAATCGATTTAAAAATATATATATATTTATTAATTTTCATAATTTATTGAAAAAAATTATACGTAGACATCGACCATCCAATATCCCACCGGCCATGCAACTGTGGTCTTTTGTCCAGAATATTACCTTTTCAATGGGATATCTTACACCAAAGCCTCGCCAAATGTTTGGAGTGACAATTGTCACAATGAAATTGTGACATATGCTGGTGACCTGAAAACTGCTGACGACAAAATTGTCGCAATTGCTACAGGGCGTCGCATTTCCATGTCATACACGTGTAAACAAAATGTTGCGGGGGTGGGAATGGAGTATTTACAAGAGTTGAGAAGATAGGCGAGTTTGTGTCATACCGGTGGTGATTACGCCTCATAGTCGATAAGGTTATTCACGGCATTTATACCGGGGTGAATCTATCAGGGTAGATATAATTCTGATCTTTGACAGAGATTACGTTAGCGGTTAACGGATAGGGACATTTTTTCCTATTTGGTAGCCTGAAGCTTGATTTGAGATTATGGGAGTTATTCCAATAATCACCTAAACTATCAGGAGGATTGAGTCAAACTAACCAGATAATTTTGGGTATATACGTGAGGTAGATACTTCATGTGGGAAGTTATTGTCCGAGTCTTTGTGTTACTGATAAGGCGCAAGTCTAGACACATTTTTGTCACCAGACTTGGCTATTTTATGCATTGTCTCGTGATTCTTACATAAAATATGAACCAGGCGTGACAAACCAAAATTGTTCAGGGTCGTTCCATTTTGACTCAATTTTGATACATCAGGTGCATTTTTGCCTTCTATTTTGGGTACACATCACGTCTATATCTAAACATTCTGACAGTGTACTCTTGACAAAGTCCATGGTTACAAGACGATGAGAAAGTTTAAATTGTGGCTTTCTTCTTTGCCTACCACAGGTTGGATTGACTGTGAATCACAGATATTTATAGGATCAGTTACCTTTCCTTTTGGGGATTATTAATAGTATATAAAGCGTAAATGGACGTGCTTTTCACCCGGATGTAAGAGTAATTTGCGGAGGGATTGGGAGCAAGTAGTGGTGAGTGCACCGGCCATCTTGGAAAATGGCGGCTTGTGGGTGCGTTTTGAACAGGGAGCGGCGTGATTGACAGGCGGCCATTTTCGAATGTTTTTAGGCGGCCATTTTCGAATGTTTTTAGGCGGCCATCTTGGAAAATGGCCGTGTTTTTAGGCGGCCATGTTGGATAGAAAAACGTATAAAAGGGTATAATTTTTAAGGGTGGGGTGTATTCATTGCACTATCTTACTTACCTGACCTGACCAGCCTGCCTGCCTGCCTGCCTGCCAGCCTGCCTGCCTGCCTCACCACTAGCCAGCCTGACCACTAGCCAGCCTGTCTGCGTACCTGCCTGTTTGGCTACCAGATTGTATTAGACGAAAGCATGAGACGTGGAGAAGATTTGCCCTGGGACCCAGCAGTACCTCCGGTTGAAGTCTTGCCTCAAGACGAGCGTGTGAGGGAGATTTATCAACGACACTGGGCTACCATACGCCATTGTTTTCACCGTGACCGTCGTCTATTGGACTTGTATAACTTTCGACTGCAGGACCTTACGTATTTGTCTACTTATGCGGAGAACATTTTCACA